>CAXAKX010000349.1:0-80982 GCA_963969525.1 Ontholestes murinus
GTAGTTGTTTCAACAAGTGATTTGTTTTTTGTAGTCTTAATAAGACTCATTTGTTGTAGAAATATTTTCGTGTTTTTTCTAATTATTATCTAGTAGTAGTTACAACCATTAATACACGTCATTACATTACATTTTAAATATCACATGCAAAACTAATTTCAAAAAGAAAACTTACTAGTCAACTTCTGAAAGTCAAAATAATTCAATTTTAGTGAATAACACTTGGTGTTAATCCAGTATGTAGATCCCTGTTCTAAAAAGGAGGGCAACTTTCCATATAATTTTCAAATATTCTGGTAGAGCATATGCCAAATTACTATTAAATGAATGCTTATTATTATCTTGCATCGTTTACTTTCGCACAGATATTTTAAATAAAAAATGGTTTATTTGGTACGTATTTTTATAAATCTAGACTACGTCGTTGATCCTGAAGTTGATCTGAAGACTATGACTATTACAAAATTCAGGAAAGATTACAACATCGAGGGGTTTTCACAACTGCAACTCGATATCCTTCGCCATTATCGCATACTCAAGCTTCTCCCCCAACGCTATTTTTCGATCCACTAATTGGTACGACCACTCGACTCTCTTGTATAAAGAGTCTTTCTCTCTCATTCATCCTGCTTCTTTAGCATTCATCCGCCTTTCCTTATAACAAATACTCCTTTACCAACCTTTCATCTCCTAACATACCTATATTTCTGTCATACTTTACTACCCTCCTCGCTGACACACACATTCATTCTTTGGCACTCCTGCAATACCACATAACTTGGTGTTGTTCGACAATCGGTGATTATATAACTACCCAATACATTCTAATTACTTTTGTCATAATTTCTTTTATTCGATCGCTAGCCCTTCAGATATTAGAGCATATTTGGCCATGGATTTCATCTATTTCTTTTACCCAGATCATTAATATAATTTTCTCTTGTCAATTATTTTTTATGTGGGCAGCTTGTGTTCTTTTGTTTAAAGCGTAAGATATATTTTGTGATAGATTATTTTATGGTGGATTATAGCTCAGCAAAAATACATGGATAGATCAGTCCCAATCTCTTTAATGGTCGTAGACTGCATGAACAAGAGCGATTTATAATTCTATCTACTCATTACATAATATAATTTGCACAGGGGTCCCATCTTGTTGATTTTAAGGATTCTGTTTACTTTTACGGAGTGATTTACAAAACTTTCTTCCCTAATCCAAATGTATTTCCGAACATACCCCAAAGGAATATCGACTTCTCTTCTTAACCAATAACTCGCGCTTATTGACGTTTCCTCATTTCACAACCTGTTTGCATCAACTTATTTACGGAAGAAGCTCATTTCTATGACGATCCGTTTGAATAGGCTGCTATCTTTGTGTGGTTTATAAGTGCTTCTCTTCTTCATTAAGTAATGTATAGCTTGCAGTGTAAACAAGGGTTAACATTACATAGAAACTATACAGTACAAAGGATAATCTATTGCTTATCTCTTCCAGAACTTTTGATTACTACTCTAAGTGATAACATATATACTAAATATTGCCTGACGTACTATTTTTCTAAATATCTTTAATGCCTAACGATTTGGATAAAATTATATATATGCAAAACTTTTATTTGACATTCAATACAATACAATACATAAATCCGTATAATTATAAAAACAATTTATATATATATATAAATATATATATATATATATATATATATATATATATATATATAATAGTCTCCCATAATCACAAAACTATAATATAAATCCTCTGTGCTGTATTAGCTACTCCTCCCTGCCCTTTGTTTCACAATTGCTTTTAACTTTTAGCCCCATTCCCACTCGCACACATACTCCTCTTTTGATCTTTGCCATTCATCTCAAGCGTTCCCTGCAACCCCATACATGCTCACATCCAGTGCTCCCATACATCCTTCCCAATCTCACAAAACACACATTTCATGTACTCTTCCCCCATCCATACCTTTCTTCCTCATTCCTCATTCCCACATCTTAACCGTGCAAGTAGCCGTGCGTCCTCCTTTGTCAATCTCGCAAAATAGCGTGGAGGGCTATTAAATACTTGGATCTCTTTATTCTTAGGGCTCGAGCTTCTCTTTTCTATTCTTATTTGTCGCAACTGCAACTCGATATCTTTCGCCCTTATCCCATACTCTATCTCAAGCTTCTCCCCCAACGCTATTTTCCGATCCACTAATTGGCACGACCACCCTACTCTCTTGTACAAAGTATATCTTTCTCTCTCTCTCTCATCTATCCTGCTTCTTTAGCATTCATCCGCCATCCCTTATAACAAATACTACATGCCTCCTTTACCATCTTTCATCTCCTAACATACCTATCTTTCTGTCATACTTTACTACCCTCCTCGTTGACTCCCATTCCACAGACATTATTTGGCACTCCTGCAATACCACATAACTTGGTGTTGTTCGCTCTACTCCTAATATACTTTTTAAGTATTGCAGGTGTACCTTTTCCACACTCTCATATCCAGATACTCTCCATACTTCTGACGTATACATCATTATCGCTCTTATAAAGGCAACCCATGACACTAGCTTCATGTTCATATTTCCCCCTAACACTTCCTCCCATACATTCCGCATCCTCCCCATTGCCATTCTTGCCTTCTTACTTGCATACTCTATATGCTTAGCCCTGCCTCCGTTTTCGGAGAAATATTTAAACTCAGTCACTCTCTCCAATATCTTTCCCAACCACTTTAATTTCTCATCCTTTCTTTGACCACACGCATTCTTACCTACCATCCACTTAGATTTCTTGATACTCACAATCAAATCCCTCTGATTAAAATATTCATTCATAGTTTTAGCAATCACTACCACATCATCCGCATACGCCAGGCTTCATACCTTCCTTCTTCCCACCACTATTCCCCCTGACTGCCCCATCGCTAGAACCTTTTCCATATCCGCGACATACAGGTTAAACACTAGTGGACTCAAAGGGCACCCTTATCTCACACCACGCACTAACTTGATCCTTTCCGACTCGCATTCATCTACTCTTACATTACACCACGTGTTCTTGTACACCTCACTCACCCAATTTACAATCTGCTCTTACACTCCTTTACCTTTCAAACATTCTATCAACAACTGTCTCTCAACCGAATCATGTGCCGCTTTCAAATCTACAAACATCAAATACACTTTGCCTTTCTTCACCAACTCTCTCTCTCAATCAGCCAGGTTAGAGTAGCTATGTGATCTACTGTAGACCTTCCCTTCCTGAAGCCTGCCTGCACTTCAGGTAATAGGCCCTTCTCTTCCACCTCCTTTTCCAACCGTTCCTTTACCATTCCCATCATGACTTTATACAATGTGTCCATCTGAGTTATACCCATATAATTTGTTGGGTACATTTCATCCCCTGCCTTATGTACTGGTATAATAATTCCCTCCCTCCATTCCTCCGGAAAATGCTCTTCACCCCTCCATATCTTATTTAAAATGCCTATCATGTCCCGTTTTCCTCCTACACCATTTCCAAGCCTCTCCCTGGATTCCATCTGGCCCCGCCGCTCTCCTTTCCTTTATCCCCCTGCGAGCTCTATCTAACTCCTCCTCCCTAAAGTCTCCTGCTCCATCGAATAACCTTCTTCTGCCTCTACATATCCTACTTTTAGCAGATTTTCGAAATATCCCTTCCAGTGTGCCATAGTTATATTCTCTCCCCTTATTCTTCTGTTAGGGTTGTTTTTCTTTACGTATGTCCATAGCTGTTTCTCACATACAATTTCCGATATCGGCTTCATTTCTTCTTTCATCCATTCTTCTTTTCTGCTCTTGCACACACTCTCATAGTGGTACCTTGCTTCCTTCATTTCCTTCTCTGTCCCTAATAAAATTATATTCATCTTCATACTTCCCTCTGACACCTATATTAAGAAAAAAATATACCAGTTCTCTATCAATACATCGTGTTTTAGATTAACTTTAAGATTATATTTTTAAAATAAAACTACTTTATTATACATGCTATTTATCTTTAAGTTTGTAATCTAAAGTAATTAATAGTGTTGTATTAATAGTGTGCAATTAGTAATTTACTTAATTAGCTTATGGGGTGGTATACGTTAAAATATACTAGAAGGGTGGTACAGTCAGGCGTTACTACCCTATTATACCCATAATAATTATTAGTGCAGGCTCTTGTCTAAATTGATAAATGTATACAGTAGTTCTGGAAAGTTATTTTAGGAACTTAAATGAAAGCATTTTACAGTGGTTTTTATATGCCGGTCTTGTCTTTATTAAGCGGCTTAAGTGTGCAACTTCAAAGAATATTATTAGGTCCTCGGAAGCGAAATTACTCTGTGAAAATACTAATACATTCTTTACATAACATTATTTAAATTTATTTTTGTTACTAGTAATTCCAGATAATAAATTTTTAAAGTATTGTGAGCACTAAAGATAATGTATGCTACTATAAACGAAATGTATTACTACAATGAAGAAAATTACTAATTCCAAAATTTAACCCTATCAAAAATATTTAAGGAAAATTTAACTAAAATTTTGAATAAAATAAGATATTGAAAAGAATAATACAATTAAAATTTACATTAAGGTTAAGGTTGTGATAGATTGTATGCATACTATGCGTAATTATAGTATTTGATTTGGCAAACACATTAATATCTAACGTAATAATCAATATTTTTTTGTTTGTAAATCATTATTTAAATCCGAATGCACAGCAATTTCAATTATTTGAAGTAAACTCCGGCAAAAGATCAGTTGATGGGATAAAAGGTTTAATTTAACTTGCATTTATATCAAACAGGAAACTTCAAACAAGCGCTTTCCGATCCGTGCAAATTGAATACAAACATTTTGTAACGTTCTCAGATAAAATTAAAATATCATTAATCCCATTTAAGGGAGCTTATTTAATCACTGTTTATCTCTTTTAGGTCAAGGTATTTTATATTTACCTAAGATTTTTGATATCATGAAGTGAGGTAATATTGATCAATAAATATTTACTCACTAGTAATATTTAATTTTAAATATTTTTTAATCAACTATTGTTGGTTTGAGTTTACATGAAATGTTTTGTAAATGAAGACAAGTGAAGTAAGGATTAAACTGTGTGTTATTTTTATACTTCAATCAAGTTGTCGTTTTAGTAAATATTTTTCTTTTCTTTGAAAGGAATTTTCATTCAGATTTATAAAAAATGTGAGCACTATGTTAGTTGATACACATATATGGCATATTTATATGAATAGGCACGGGAATATATGGATGTAAATTTATGTACGTTAAAGTTGATGCCGATTTATAGTCCCCGGATTCTACTAGGCTGCATATGCTCTTGTGGCAGCTGCAATCGCAATTAAAGTTCATTTTTAAACGCCTCGCATTAGTCGATTGATCGAAATCGGAAACTTTTCTTCCACGCTCGAGAATGTTAATTCCGCTATCTGAAAGTTCAGGAGACGGCAAGAGAGCGTGAATTGAGTAATCCGGTAATTTGGGGAGTGAATGTTCGCCTTTAATAAAAGTGTGAACCTGCGTGGTAGCGGAGCACTGAATTAAGACCCGTTTTCGAGCTTTTCACAGAAACGAGTTCGGATGTTCCATTAATTCCTGTCGATAATATAACACAGGAACGCCGAATAAGAGGGGGAATTCGGTCTTGTAATTACCGCGAACCTTTAATTGTTGCCTCGGGTGGCACTTGTGTTCGCTCCTCGCGCGTCTTCTCGCACAAAGCGGGAGCTGTTAGCGATTTCAAAATAAACACTATTAATACAAACAGATCTCTGGCGGCATTTTTCGGCTTTGTATGAGGCGAGACGAGGGTGAAAACGTCGTCCCCTGCGGGCGTCCCTGCCTAGACGCCGCCTACACCAACCCTCACAGGGATCAGAGGCATCCTCATACGTATCTATTTATGCGGAAACAAGTAATTAGCTGGCGCTGGTGTTGCCGCAGTAATTGCAATTATTACAAATTAACTACAAGATTAATTCCCTTGTTCGGTTTCGCTTTTACTGTGTGACTTGTAATAAATCTGGTGACCGCAACACGGTTAGTTTACCCGGTACCAATTTATTTGTTTTGGTTTCCATTTCTACGGACCGTGCCCACGCCGTGCCCTGATTTATTGCTTTGCTCATCTTAACGGTGTTATATATTTTTATACCTATGACTCTATTCGATAAGGGTGTACATACTTAATTAGCATGCCTGCAGAAATACATCGTACAATAAAAGTGTAGTAAAATATAATGTCTATAATTTTAGATCCCTGTCTAAGTAATCATACCGTAAATAATTCTATAAAGCAAGATAATCCTATTATAATGTTATATGTTGTCTCAATCAAATTACATATAATGCTTTAGAAACGTTGTTTATTTCACCTAAACAGAACCTGAATATTAAAATATTCATTTTATTTGTTTTACTACTAAAATTATGTTTCAATAATAATAAGTTCTTTACAAATTGATGTTTATTTACTAGATGTCCATTTCGAGTACAATATACTTATTATTAATAGTTATAGGTTTTACTTCTATATATCAAGTTTGTTATAATTCTTGTCCATCCTCATCTTAACTTCTTATCTAACATTCAAATTTAGCACTACAGAATGATTATAATTTAAATATTGTAATGTATAAAATTTAAAAAGAAAGAAGAAATTGAGATGATACTTACGAGTAAGCAAGAAAACAAAAAGTTCACTGCGCAATAATTAAATCTCTATTAAATTTAGAATTAATATAAAGCAGATAATAGAAATAGGAATAAGGAAGACGACTAAGGTGATAATATAGTATTACTGACATGCTTAGACGGTGTAGTAATAACCATGATGGGTTTCTGACAACAATCAAAACATTAGTAACCGTGTCTATAAAGCGACCGTACTCGTAACCTCGTTAGGAGGTAAGGAGTGCATGTCGAACTTTCTGGATCGATAAGGATTTGAGGTAAAGAGTGCGCCGATTAACAAGCGCGATTAGCACCCAGTTGATCGATTAAACTGTTTTGCACATTGCGCTTCTTACACGAGCTCCAGCACCACGACAATGTGAAGTAATCTTTACTGGAGTGAGCCAGCAATTCTGTGAATTACCGATGGGAAAAGTGACGAAAGATTGCGTCAAATGAAATTTTAGTTTTAGATTTTCAAATAACAAAGCTGATGAGTAGTCGAAGAGCTTTACGTTTTCTGAGAGCTCATCAATGTTGATTTGGCTGGAATTTCAAACTAAAACTATCTCTTAAACTTATAAACGACTCCAAACCCTAATTTGCTGTTCGCGCTGAAGACATACACCGCAATCAAATTTATCTTTGTCATATTTTCTGTAATTGTTTTGGGTCGATGCGGGACCATCTAACATGAATTGTTTTAGGCAGAGTTTTAATTAATTATAAGGTTAAACACTTGGTTTTGTTTCACTATTTTTGTATTTCTCTGACCAGTTGGTCATTCTCAAGAAAAATTGTTGTTTCAATTAAGTATGAACCGACCTCGGCGACAACATCGTTGTCATGGGCCGAGTAACTTCTCAGTAATATTAACTTGGCTCACTACAGATTCCTAATTTTGTGAGACGGGCACTCTCCTACGTTTGGTACGTATGCGTCTCTAACCACACATTTGGGGGCCTCGGGTTACTGGAAAGCTCAGACAGGGTAGAAAACAAAATATTTAAAATCATGTCTCTAAAGGGATAGTCATAAACTCTTTAGAAGGGTAAGGAGTCCATGTCGTACCACTGAGTGGATAGAAGGTTAGGGAGTACCACCCAGAGGATCGATTAAACAGATTTGGATATTGCTTCCTTACATGAGACCCAGCACTACAATCTGAGGCACTGATCATTGAGTAAACTAGTAATTCCGCGATTTACTGGGGGCAAAGGAGAGATCAAGAAGATCAAACCGAGAGGTAATGTTTGAGCAAAACTTAGCACGAAGAGATACACTGATACAAAAATAATTGGAACGAAGTTAACAAGGATTCTGAACTAGAAGTTTTCCGGATTATCAATAATAATAACAATAATATTTTTTACATCATAATTGTAGTGCAACAAGGATTAACTTTAATAAATAAAACGTGCGATATATGATCATTGCAAGTAAATGCATCTTGATAAAACTTACAAATTATTTTTGTAAATCTCCTATACTTAGTTAGAAAACCTGCTTTTCCATTTCTTCTTTTATTGCACTTTTTCTGATAGCATCATCATCTATATCTATGATTATAGTCACATATCATTTTCCAGTTGCACTCTACACTTCTTAGGTAGGTGATATTCTTTGCCAGCAAACTAAACTAGTAACAAAATATCATGATTGAAGACACATTTCAATCAACTATCAACTATCTTGATTAAAGTGAGTCTTTAACTTTTATTGCACCCTTGGCAATAGCTAAGGATATATTCAGTTCTCTTAGATATAAAGAAGTTGAAATTTTATATTTTAAAATAAATGTACTAAGGAACTTAATCGTACAGATCTAATTACCATATAAAACTGAGGGAAGATTAGAGGAGAAAGTTTAAAATAAAAATAATAAATTGAAAAACAAGAAGAAAAAAAAGCAAATCATTCACTATAATGATTAAAAAAAACACCGAACTAAAAAAATCTCTCATTTGTAATTACCTAGCCCTCAAAGAGTTTTATCACTTCACATATAATTTAATATCAGATATTGGCTATAACAATCTAGCTTCAGTTAAACAGTTTTATGATATTATCGGCCAAATAAAAATTCAATTTGTTTGTCAATTACTACATTTACTTGCATAAACAGTAAAATAGATGTGCAAAAGTGATGTAGTAAATGTAAAATGTAAACCACTTGAAAGGGACCACAGGAGGAACGTGTTTATTCACCAGTATAACTTTATATCATAGGAATCGCATCGTCATAGAAATTTTTTTTTTTTAAATATAATATATAAGTCAACGAATACCCATTACCAAACAAGTTAAGGAACACTCATTAAGGAGTGTTTATATCATTTCGTTGTTTTCTTAGAATTTCCTTCTGACATTGATTTCAAAATACGATGGTGTGGTGGAATAGATAAACAGAATTACCAATCATTATTTGGCGAAGCTAACCTTGAGTCAACCGGACATACTCTAGCAAGCATCATCATGGGTTTTAACTTACCTTCAAATTACAAGGAGAAAGTAGTTTTTCTAATTTCAAGTTAAGTTTTTAAATTATCCACCAGTATAAGTGGCAGAAGAAGGTTATGTGAGCGAGTGATGTAAAGTCAACATTTAACGGGCTAATTATCGAATGAAGTAAGATTACAACATAAAGTCGAACAACGGCGAATTAAAAGATCGAAATTTGGTAAAAATATTTTATTCCGTATTGGCGAAGAGGCTTTTTAAAGTTACAAACGTAATGAAATAAGCCGTAATAAATTGTAGAAAATTCAAAAAAGTGATATATAGAATTTATAAATCACTACAGTATATTAATTAGTTATTCATCCAAACGCCTTACCCTGTTTCTTATAATAAGTGATTATGCAGCAGTTAATGCCATTCTGGGAAAAAATGATGAAAAAGAATTTAAGGAATGCAGATTTCAACATTCTAAAACACAAGAAAACCAAGAAGACCAGTTTTAAGTACCATCTGATTATTATCCGGTAAAAAAATTAAGTCCCGAAGAAACCTGTGTCTTAAATAAATAAATAAATGATTTATTTACAGGAGACCCCATTTTACAATTGAACATAATTAAACTATACTTAAAATTAACTATACTAATAAACCTAATTATAATTAATAATAAAAGAGATAGAGAAAATAAAGAATTAAAGAATATGTTTGAATACATATTTAAAATAGAACAAAAAATGTTATGAGAATTTTAATAGTAATTTTTTAAAATAGCGTTTCGTGGAACCAAATAAATTAAACCATATGTTTTAATTTAATGTATTAGCAGATCTTAGGATACGGCTAAATGAATTATTTTGTAAAAAGTTAGTTGTATGAGTTCTAACACTAAATAAGTCATAATGTCTAAGAGAATGTTTAAAATTGGAAGCATATAAGTTCATTTCGGAAAGCAGAGAGGGACAATAAATATCGACATTAAGTAAACCGTGCAAAAAGCAGAGATCAGTAATATTCCTGCGATCTTTAAGTGATGACATATTTAATGTGTGCATTATTGACTCATAACAACATTGAATGTGTTGTATGCCAAGTTTATATTCCATATTCCGTAAAAACCGATTCTTAATTGATTCAATAGGATTTATATCAATATTTAAATACGGCGACCAAATCAGGGAAGCATATGCTAGGTGGCACATTACTAGCGTACAATATATTAATCTTAGACAATCAGAGTTCATATCCTTTGAAATGTGCCATACAAAACCCCCAGTTTTATAGCCTTATCACATACCTTGTTTATATGACTTTTAAATGTCAAGCGGCTGTCAAATATGACACCCAAATCTTTGACAGAATCAGCACATTTCAATGGCGATGAATTAACAGTATAATGATTATTAAATGGGCATGCACTTCTAGAAAAAGGAAATAGGGACACATTTTTCATGGTTTAATGATAATTTGTTATTAACGCACCATACATATATACGATCTAAATCGTCCTAAAGGAATTTACAGTCAGATGGGCACTTTACAACTTGAAATAGTTTTAAATCATCTGCATATATTAAGCATTCACTGAATTCAATAACATCTACTATACCATTAATGAACAGCAAAAATAAAATGGGTCCCATGTGGGAACCTTGCGGTACACCAGAGCTGACTGTTATAGGTTCAGATATAAAGTTTAAAACCCGAACTCTTTGTGTTCGATCACTTAAATATGATTTGAGTCACTGTAATATGTTTGTATTAAATCCTAGTACTCCCAGCTTATCGATCAATACCAAGTGATTTACTCGATCAAACGCCTTTGAAACATGGGTATTGTTTGTGCTTATGGTGCACGTTTCTATTTTTATTATTGTTCATATTTTTATTGTATTATTCTTTAAATGCAGTTTCGAATATTTTAATTTTATTACGTCCGTAAACTTACTTTTCACTTATTTACATTTTCTAATCCCATCTTTTGTGTAAACATTTTATCTTAATACCTTCCTCAAAATCTCATTATCTAAAGGTTATTACCTACTTTAAATTTTATTATAGATTTAACAAACATTTCAGCAATCCTTTGCATTGTTACATAAAATTATGGGATTTTTTGCCAATTAGCCATCTGCGGCGATTTCTCTAGAAGGTCCATTTTACCTGATAATGAGTGTCTTGATGCGCAAGACGCCCCCACCATTTTTGTACATTTTGTAAATAATTTTTTCATTTTTAGTTGTAAGTTTCAATTCACGCTTCATCGTGCAAGCATCTATTTTGTAAATTGTTAAAGTGTATTAATAGACGCGTTAAACGCAACGTAGTTGTTTTAATTAATACAAACCCGAAACCGGACGAGTCCTTTGAACCAGGAGGAACCTCGCCCAAACATTGGTCCTTCGAACCGGATAAGTTCAACAAACATCGCTTTATTCGAGTGAATAAATCAATCTATCGGTCCTTCGATTAACATATCGTGCATCGAGAAGTGAACGAAGAAGAAACTCCCTGACTCCCCTCAGCGACAGAAGTATTGTCCACATAGGAAGCGAGTCTTGTACATGTCAACCTGAACCCCTCAATAGTCTACATACTCGAGGACACGTTCCGGATTGAAACCAAAGGGAAGCAGTAATCACCGCAGTTTTCGGACGTCGCTTCAGTATACCAGGAAGCCGTAGTCTGCCGCTAACGCCGTTCAAGTACTCCGAAGCCGTTACCGCAGTTAACCGACGCCGCGCCGCTCCGCTCTCTAAGGGTACGGACAGAGTGCGAGCGTCTGGCGCTGCGGGTGCGTGCGGCCTTCATGTTAAACACATGCTAACGCATGATGGTGTCCTGAGTCGTCCAGAGTGCCACGGAGCGTAAGTACGTGTTAAAAAAACGAAGCCGCGCACATCGCACCGCCAGACGCTCGCACTCTGTTCGTACCCTAAGAAGCCGTCGCCGTAGTTCGTTAACGCCGTGTCGTTCCCGAGGAAGCGTTACCATAGTTAGCCGACGCCGCACCTATTCACCAGGAAGCCGCAGTCCGACGACGCCGTGAGTGCAACCCAGAGCAATCAAAAGTAGTAAGTCAATCCTTTTACCAATTTTCTCTCTTTTTCGGCTTTCTACTTCTATCAAAATGTCCAATCAGGAATTAAAATCTTTAATATGCCAACGCAGTAAAATTAAATCTGCATTAACTCGTGCTAACACCTTTTATAATAATTTAAATACTGCTAATGTTAGTGAATCAGTATATAGTAAAATTAAAACTCGACTCAATGAAACGAAGCCATTATTGGATAAATTTAACAATTTAATGGATCAAATTGAGCTTCTAGATGAAGATAACATGGACACTCATAATAAAAACGAGAAACATTCGAAATTTCTTATGAGGAAACAGTTGGCTTCCAGTCCAACTCAAAGCATTTCAAAACCGCTTAATGTTAAATTACCGATGTTAACGTTACCTAACTTTTCTGGCGAATATGATCAATGGACATCATTTTCAGAAACATTTCAATCATTAATTCATAACAACGATTCCATTGATGATATTCAAAAATTTCATTACTTAAAATCATATCTAAGCGGCGAAGCAGCAAACACAATTCAGTCACTTACTGTATCTTCAAGTAATTATCAAACCGCGTGGGAATTATTAACCCATAGATTTGAAAACAAGAGGCTTATTGTTGATAAGCTTTTGCAATCTATTTGGGATTTGCAAATAGATACAAAAAATATTAATGTTTCATTAAGATCATTGTTAGATTGCGTGCAGGGCAATATAAGAGCTCTAAAAAATATTGTACCTGCAGTCGATATGTGGGAAATAATCATGTGCTCAATAATAAAAAATAAATTTGATTTTAAAACCCGCACCGAGTTTGAGTTACAAAATAAATCTGACCAATTAACAGAATTAGACAATTTATACGATTTTCTTAAATGTAAATGCGACCTTTTAGATACATTACGCCCGCAAAAAACACATAACATAATTAAACATAGTCACTTTTCTAAACCAGCTAGATCATCGAACTTAGTAACAAATAATAGTAATAATAATATTAAAAAACTTAATAATTGTCTCTTATGTAATGAGTTAGACTTAATTTATGCATGCCACACATTCAATCAATTATCTCCCAATGAAAGATTAACGAAAACAAGAGAATTCAATTTATGCACTAATTGTCTAAATAAAGGGCACACGAACAAACAATGTAAAAGCACACATATGTGCAAAACTTGTCAAAAAAGACATCATTCTTTGCTTCACATTCAAACTATTCCCGCTAATACCAATGTATCACCCGCAACATCAAATCATGCAACGTGTAATAATATGCACACACTTTTGTCAACTGCATGCGTAAATCTAGTTGATAAACATGGCCGTAGTCATAATTGCCGCACACTTCTTGACTCCGGTTCACAATCTAATTTCATCTCTGCAGAAATGTGTCGCATCAGAAGAGCATATAAACATATCTATCACCGGCATTAATCAAGGCACATCACGTATTAATAAGAAAACTCAAATCAAAGTCAAGTCAAACAACTCTTCATTTGAATCAAAGTTAACATGTTTAATTTCAGAAAAAATAACTGACAGGCTGCCACAATTTTCATTTAATACGTCATTCTTAAATATTCCTAAAAACATTAATCTCGCGGATCCTGCATTCAATAAAACCGGTGACATAGACATGCTAATAGGTTCTGATTTGTTTTTTAATTTATTGTGTGTAGGGCAAATATCGTTAGGAAAAGGTATGCCAATTCTTCAAAAAACCAAGTTGGGTTGGGTTATTGCGGGACCTATTACACTTATTATTAATAATTACAGCACATCGTCTAATTTATCGTTAAATAATGAGTTTCAAATATCTAAATTCTGGGAAATTGAGGATGTTAATGCGAACGCCTCACCCTATACTGAGGAAGAAATCATGTGTGAAACTAACTTTATTAAAAACACTAAACGATCAAGCGATGGTCGATTTATAGTTAAATTGCCTTTACGTGATAATGTAAATAAATTAGGGCACTCTCGATCAGCAGCATTAAAACGATTCTATTCATTAGAACGAAAATTGTCTAAAAATTCTTCAGTTCGCGAATCATATGTTACTTTTATGTCAGAGTATGAAAAATTAGGCCACATGAGCGAAATTAATCCTTTAGATTTTAAATCAGAATTGTCATTTTATCTACCGCACCATCCGGTCTTTAAAGAAGACAGCAATAGTACAAAACTACGGGTGGTATTTGATGGGTCAGCACAATCCGATTCGGGATTATCACTTAACTCGATTCAAATGGTAGGGCCAACTATACAGCGCGACTTATTCGCTATTTTATTAATATTTAGACGATTTAAATATGCGTTGACTGCTGACATAACTAAAATGTATAGGCAGGTGTTAGTTGCTCCTGAACACAGGCCTCTTCAGCGTATTTTATGGCGTAAATCGCCTAATTACAAAATAAAAGAATACGAATTAAAACAGTCACATACGGTACTGCTTCGGCATCATTTCTTGCTATTCGCTGTTTAAAACAATTAGCCGTCGATTATAAATCTCAATTTTCTAACACAAGTTTCGTCATTGAAAACGACTTTTATGTCGATGACTTGTTAACGGGGGGTAATACTATTTCCGAAGTTGTACAATTACGTACAGAAATTACTCATATTCTAACTGGTGCCGGATTCAAATTACGTAAATGGTTGTCTAATCACAACGCAGTACTGCCAAATATTAAAAAGGGAGAATCAAACTCATTAACAATATCCGACTCATTAGAAGTAAAAACACTAGGGCTTCTTTGGGACTCTTCAGCAGATTCATTTAAATACAAAAATAAAACTATAGTAACTAAACGCATCTCGAAACGAACAATTTTGTCGTTTATTGGTCAATTATTTGATCCGTTAGGTTTTTTAGCGCCTGTTATTATTACAGCTAAGTTAATATTACAATCACTCTGGCAATCTAAACTCGATTGGGATGAATCCTTACCCATTGAAATTCATACACGGTGGAATAAATTTATTGACAACCTAAATTATTTAGATCACATAAAAGTCAATAGGAAAATAATGTGCGACTCTTACTCTCGGATTGAGCTTCATGGCTTTTCTGATGCATCACAATTAACTTATGGCGCGTGCGTGTATATTAAGTCAATAAATGAGAACGGGGATGTCAAAATCAATTTGCTTTGCGCCAAATCAAAGGTGGCTCCTTTAAAACAAATATCCATCCCACGACTTGAACTTTGCGGTGCACTTTTATTAGCACAATTAGTTAATAAAATACGTAATTCCTTAGAATTAAAATTTAATGATGAATACTTTTGGTGTGATTCAACGATTGTTTTATATTGGTTAAAATCCGAAAGCAACCGTTGGAAAACATTTGTGGCTAATAAAGTCACAGAAATTCAAGACCTAACAAAGTCAGGTAAATGGTTACATGTGAGATCACATGACAACCCAGCTGATATAATAACAAGGGGCAGTAATTCTAAAGACTTAGTTGATAATCTCTTATGGTGGCCAGGCCCGTCATATTTAAAGTTAAATCCTGATAAGTGGCCAATCGTAGGATTAAATGCTTTCGATTTAGAAAAACACAATTTAGAGGAACGCAAAACAGTAACGTGTGCAGCAGCAACAAATTCACTAAAGGATTTTGCAATATTATTAAAATACTCAAATTTCAATAAATTAGTTAGAGTAATAAGTTATTGTTATAGATTTGTAAATAATTCAAAATGTACAGTAAATAAACAATTAGGCCCTCTAACCGTTCACGAATTAAATTATTCAAAGAACGCATTACTAAAATTAGCCCAACAAGAATATTTTTATAATGAAATTCATGATTTGCGACACAATAAATCGCTTAATAAACGCAGCTCAATTTTAGCATTAAACCCATTTTTGGACAAAGAATGCATTTTAAGAGTAGGTGGTCGTTTAAATAACTCAAATTATTCTTTTGAAAAACGTCACCCAATTATTTTACATAATAAACAAAAACTGACCCAACTCATTCTCGACACAGAACACAAGGCTCAAATGCACTGTGGTCCCCAAACATTACTAGCACATATCAGAAATAAATATTGGCCTCTATCTGGGCGTAACTTATGCAAAAATATTGTTAGAAATTGCATAAATTGTATTAAATGTAATCCCACTAAACAGTTGCAATTAATGAGCAACTTACCAGAGAAGCGCATTATGCCCACTGGTCCTTTTCAATCGTGCGGAGTGGATTATGCCGGACCTCTTTTAATCAAAGACAGAAAAGGTCGCGGTGCTAAAGTTAGTAAAGCATATTTGTGCATTTTTGTATGTTTTTCGACTAAGGCATTACATTTGGAACTAGTTTCTGAATTAACTACCGCTGCTTTTATCGCATGTTTGCGCCGTTTTTGTAGTAGGCGGGGAAAGCCACTTGATATTTATTCCGATAATGGCAAAAATTTCATTGGTGCTCGAAATGAGCTTAACGAATTAGCACAATTTTTATTAAAAAATGAGAGTCAAAATAATATAATCTTAGAGTCGGCCAACTTTGAGATTAATTGGCATTTCATTCCACCCCGCTCCCCGCATTTTGGCGGACTTTGGGAAGCGGGTGTAAAATCCGTCAAATCTATTTTAAGGCGCGTAATCGGTAATGCTTCTCTCACTTTCGAAGAATTAAGCACATATTTGATACAGGTAGAAGGTATCCTTAATTCCCGTCCATTGTCTCCTTTGTCAAATGATCCGAATGACTTCAATCCCTTGACCCCGGCTCATTTTTTGATTGGGCGCTCAATAATCGGGCCACCGGATGCAAATTTAGCTGACACACATGAGTCCCGATTATCAAGATTCCAGAGGATTCAGCAGCTTACACAGCACTTCTGGAAACGTTGGTCTAAGGAATATGTTTCTGAACTTCAACAGCGATCTAAGTGGAAAACGAATTCAACAAAAATTCTTCGAGTTCTCATCAAAGAGGAAAATATCGCAACTTCCTAATGGATCCTAGGTCGCGTACAGGAAACACATCCAGGTGCAGATGGTGTAGTGCGCGTTATCTCTGTGAAAACTCCGACCAGTGTTATAAAACGTTCTATAATGAATGTGTGTGCGCTTCCCATTGACTCCCAGCTATAAACAGTATTTTGTCCATCATGTACATTGATTATTTTAATATTTTGTACATATGTCAACATGTTTTATTTTGTAATTTTATGTATGCATTCAATCTTTACTATTAAAATACCAGGTCATTTCAAGGCGGCCGGTATGTTTGTGCTTATGGTGCACGTTTCTATTTTTATTATTGTTCATATTTTTATTGTATTATACTTTAAATGCAGTTTCGAATATTTTAATTTTATTACGTCCGTAAACTTACTTTTCACTTATTTACATTTTCTAATCCCATCTTTTGTGTAAACATTTTATCTTAATACCTTCCTCAAAATCTCATTACCTAAAGGTTATTACCTACTTTAAATTTTATTATAGATTTAACAAACATTTCAGCAATCCTTTGCATTGTTACACAAAATTATGGGATTTTTTGCCAATTAGCTATCTGCGGCGATTTCTCTAGAAGGTCCATTTTACCTGATAATGAGTGTCTTGATGCGCAAGACGCCCCCACCATTTTTGTACATTTTGTAAATAATTTTTTCATTTTTAGTTGTAAGTTTCAATTCACGCTTCATCGTGCAAGCATCTATTTTGTAAATTGTTAAAGTGTATTAATAGACGCGTTAAACGCAACGTAGTTGTTTTAATTAATACAAACCCGAAACCGGACGAGTCATTTGAACCAGGAGGAACCTCGCCCAAACAGGTATAAATCCCATGAACTTGGAAATGGTTGTCAAAGGCGTTTGATAAAAATTGCTTAAAGTGCACTAAATTTGTTAAAGTCGATTTACCACGTTGAAATACATGCTGATTGTTGGAAACTATTGAATAATACATACAAGCAAGTTGTTCACTCATAATTGAATCGAAAAGCTTAGGAATAGCAGTCTTTATGCTAATCCCACGATAGTCAGCTACATTATGTCGACTACCGCCTTTAAAAATTTGCCGAAATATAACACTATTTCCAAACACTAGGGAAGTGATTAGTTAAAAGTGACTTCGTAATAAATAATGTATAGGTTTACATAATGAATAGACACAATTAATTAATAGGTTCGTTAGTATACCATCCGGACCAAAAGAATAGGAATTTTTCAAACTTGTGATGCGATTAAATACTGATTCTAGCGAGATGGTAAACTCCGAGTCTTGAACTTGATGGACACTCCTAATATTGATTTGGTTAGCTCTCGATAGATCGGGATTGAAATCAGACACATCAGTTTCATAAACCGTTGAAAAGTAGTCAGAAAAAAGTGAAACGGCTTCTAATCTATTTTCAGCTCTCCTATCATTAAAAGTCATCACATCTGGAATTCCATTATCCTGTCTAGCATATTTAGCTATTTTCTAAAATCTACGTGGGTCAGTAAATATATAGTCTGTTCGTTGGATCTTCCGTCGTACGTCACACAATATCGCTTCGAGAAACGAGACAAAATCATTCAGTCTGATAAAGTAAACCAAATGCGTTAGAAAAAGAACGCACTGTAAAACTTTCGTCGTTTTTTGAAGCGATAGTTTGTGACGACGATGGAAGATCCAACGAACAGACTATATTATTTTGAATATTACTTATATGATCAGTGTGCAGCTTATATGAAATCTCTTTACAATGTGATTTTAAACTGCAAAATAATAAGTAATCTTCATGGGATCTGATCAGTTTGTATTTTGCATGTGCAATTTTCTTATCACGTATTTTTTAATAAGAACAGAATTGAACCATTTCGGATACGAATGTTTTCTATGTTTTAAACGTATCTTAGGTATGAATAACTCCATACCTTTATATACAAAGCTATAAAAATTTTCAACTGCCTCTCCTAAACTACAATTAGAAAATAAATAATCCCATTTAATATTATGAAAATAATCATTTAATCCTTGATAGTCACCCTTCTTGAAAAGATAAATTACATCAGTCATTGAAAGAGTATCAATAGTCTTTTTCATGGGTAGTGTTATACAATAAGCAGAATGGTGTTGGGTAGTATCAAGTAATATATCGTTGGCTAATGAAGTGTAAATATTATCTGCATTTGAAAACCATAAGTCGAGAAATGTTCATCTTGCATTAGGAATCAAATTAACTTGCTTAAGATTCATTAACGCATATGAGTTTATAATTTGTTGTCCTTGAGGGCTAAATATTTGCCAATCCTAACTGTTAGCCAGCCATTTAATCTTACTTAGGTTATAATGACCGCAAATTATAAACTTAGAGTTTTTATAATTTTCATACAATGCTTCCAATATCGTACAATGATCATTATAAGTAGCAACCGGTGAATTGGGTGAAATATAAATACCACCAATTACTAACTTAACATTATTGAAAGAAACTGTTACAAAAATATGTTCAATTTTATTTGAAGAACAAACGAATGTAGATTTTAAGCATTTTTTTACGGCTATCAGTAGTCCACCACCCTTACGACCACCAGATATCGTTCGTTCAACTCGATAAAGGGCGTAGTTAGGTACTAAAAGCTGACTGTCTAAAAAGTTATTGTACATCCAAGTTTCTGTTATAATAATTATATCATAAACACAATTATTGACGTTGAACATAAAATCATAATTAATATATTCGGAAAGGTAAAAGATGTTATCCTTATACCACTAAAAAAATGATAAATGTATACATTACAAACAATATATACTCAAACTCTCTTAAAAAGTCCTAATAGGCTCAATTTTTAAAATAGGCGTTAGAGATGATGTCAGTAATTATAGGCCCGTTGCTATTTAACATGCTATTGCAAAATAAACCAAATTATGAATTACCTGGAGAACAATCAAGTTTTCTTACATACAGAGCAGTTGTGGTTTAATCAGCTCATACCTGGTTAATAGTCAACAAAGAGTAGTTATAAATAACAAAACGTCCAGTGAACTAAATCTAGAATGTAGGTGACCTGAAGGGTGAAATCTTGGGCCGGTACTATTATTATTCTACATAAACAAAAAAAAAACAGAGTTCTTTTTTTTTCAAATCTATACCTTTCGAAAAAAATAAAAATTTAAAGTTAAATCCATTATATAAGGAATTATATTTATATTTACTAAAATATAAAGAGGAAATATTTATTATTCTTTTTATTTTTTATCCATCAATATACTGTATCAAAATTTTTTGGAAAATGGTCTTGTTTAAAATTTTGAAAAGAAAAACTAAAATAAAATATCAATTAACTTTTATAATTCATCTGTTTACTTGTCTTACTTTTTAATATCTTATTTGAATTTTAATACTTTTTATGACACTTCAGTAATAAATAATATATGCATATTACTATTATTATTAAATCAAGACTATGCACTTAATTTACTTTAGGGTTTTATAATTTACCTTCTTAATATCTCTATATTTTAATATTTAACCGAAGTATAAATTCTTATTTTCCATCTTCAATCATTTTTTTCCCAATTCGTGGTACTAAATTTCGGGTTGAGTAATGTGAAGTGTTCTATATTATGATGAACGAAATAAAATTCATTACTTCACTTATTATCATCGTTCATTGTGTTATTAAAACGATCTGTACCAGTTTCCACCCTTAGCTATTTAAATGTTACATCCATTTCATTTTTGATTGTTTAATTTAATGCCTAATTCCTGTCATATGTGGTTTTTTGCAACTATAAGACTATTTTACTACTTTTGTTATATAACTATGTGAGCATTTAGCTTTATTTATTTTATTTTTATTTTTTTTAAATATAAACGTGCGGATAATGAAACTTTAGTGAAAAGTTACCAACATCTGAAATATAAATAAAGCTCCTTAAGCTTATGTCGTAGGTTGGGGTGTGGGCGTGTTGTTGAAACTTTGAAAGTTTATGCCGCCCTTCATGAAAGCTCTTGATTCGCCCTTGGCTGGAACCACAAATTTATAATACTTTCAAACATGGCCTCGTGATTTGTTAACAAAATTTTTGGATTTATTTATTGTTGCTATTTTTATTTTTTTTATTTTTTAGGTTTATATTTATTAGAAAACTACAATTGATATTTTTAAATACAAAATTAATTTTTTAAAAATTAATATTTATTCCTTTTATAGTATATATTTTATTAGAAATGTATGAAATTAAATGGTAGTATTTACAAATATTAGGTAACTACAGTCTTATTAATAAAATCGATACAGACAGTGAATGAAGTAATCATACTAAACAAGAGTTAAATATTAAAAAGGTAAAATGAATTCGGTTAAATTAATGGTAGTAAAAGAAGTAATGCTATTTGATTATTCAGAAAGTAGAAATACAGATAGGTAAAGTGAAAATTCTGAGCGAAAAGAAAAATAAGGGAGACTAGAAAGTGAAATAAATGCCAGCAGATAAATAATTACAGGGTTAGAGAAGTAAGTCTACAGAGAAAAACGATAATGGGAGTACAGAATTGTGAGTTGTAGGTGTGTGAATTATAGAATAAAAGATTAGTAAAAGAATTGTGAAAAATACAGAGATATATAAGAATTTAAGTAAAAAATATAGGAAATAAAAAAGTCTGAAAATATGGAGGAATTGAATATATTATTACGAATGAATATGTATTTACGAACGGTTAAACAGAAGATTGCCAAATTACTACGTCCAAATTCATGAAATGATCCTTGTGCAGATATCATCATACATTGCAAGGAATGGAAATTGTAGCGAAATGATAAGAATATGTCGCGAAGCATATGGTGGCATGTTTACGCCTAAAAGCATGGAATCTTTATGAATTCTCGTGAATTATTCCATACCTGGTCGTCGAGATCATTTTTGATATTTCAAATATATTTCATACTTAAACACGTAATATATGTTAACGGTAAATGTGTTATTTCGATATTTATATCTAATTATTTGATTAGTAAAAAGCGAATGCAATTTTAAGTTATCATCAATAATGATTTTAAATAATTCTAAAAGTAAAGGTAATTATGTAATACATTGCTGCGGAAAAATATACTTAAAATCCTATTTCCCTCCAGAGTCTCCATTGTGCCGCAAGCATTAAAACAGAGCCGAACAATAGGGTCTGCAATGGCAAATATATTCCCAGCGGAGATAGAGGTACACAAAATTTTGTTATGCTGCTTCCTCTTAGGAATTTTAAATATTTTAAAAACAATTATTATACTTCTTAAATTCCCGTTCAACGATTGGGATTAAAAAAAAAATATTTTTAAAGTAATAATGGGAATTGGAAAATAATTATTTTACTCTGATATACCATACTTATTTCTATGCTATATATTATACTTTTATATAAATAAATAAGTGCGGGGACCGCGAAAGTTTACAATTGAACGATATATTGATAAATCCAGACGAAATTAACGTAGATAGGATTATCCAATTTTGATTTTATATGCTTAAATTGAAGGCGTCCTCATCGTCCTAATAGTAAACAAACTTGACAGCTCACTTTTACAAGCCCCTTTTGAGGCCAGTTTTGTTGTATCAAGAAAATTTAATAAATAATTAAAAAGATTAAAGATAATTGTTAGGAACCAGCTTTGAACTATATGGTGGGTGCGACAGAACCTCCTCTCCAATCTCAAGGATCTTTTGACGTGTTGTTAAGGATGTGTGCATCCTCGTGTTGCTTCGATGGAACCTTAAACCCATTGTATTAATTAATTCTAGCCGCTTCTCGTCGGTCATCTGCTTCAATCTGCTTAGTTTTCTATAGTAGAGATCTGAATTTAGTCTTTGGTCCAATGGGAGCAGATGAATCCTTTCCAAATCCTCAAGACAAACAATAAAACGTTCTTATCGGTTTGTCCGGACTTTACGTTCGTTTTGAGCGACTACCGATTAATCACAATTAGAAGCCTTTAGTAAATATTTCCAAGTGGTTATCTGGTATCATTAAAACAGTGCCCACAAGCTGGTCCGAGTCAACAATTTCTATGATTTTATCGACATTTACGACGATTGGTTTTACCAAACATAAAATTGTCAAAACATTTATTTGAAGAATATTACCTTTAAACCGCCATAAATTATCGAACGGTAAATGCTTAGAACGTTTCACTTTGCCAAATATATTAAAGTATTAGTTTAAATTATTTATAGTGTTTTTTAGTCGTGACTTGGAAATTAATTAAAGATATATGTTTAATAGTTTATAATTAGTTTATAATATAGACCAGATGTTTATATTACAATAAATAAATATATTCTTATTTATAAGTTGTACACCATAATTTATTTATTCATAAATGTAAATATGTTCGCCAAATATTATGAAGTGGTCCTTAATATCCAATAACAACTAACAATGAAATAAGTTTGTTTTTCCATCCGACGAGTTCATCAGTTATGTAGGCCTCTTGTTTATGTGAAATTGCTCGAATCAAATATTCAGCATTTTTCAGATGATTTATTTATTTATTCAGTCGGAGGCCCATTTACTTTCTGTACACCCTATAGGACCGAGCCAAGAAACTTTAGCATCAACGAATGGAATCGTAAGATATTTTATAATCCGACACATCCACCACTTTATAAAGCGAAATATAAATTGAATGGGATTCATATTCATTTTGTATTTTAAACAGACAATTAATTTTATCCGTCTCCCTACTTTACATACATTTTAGAGTGATATTATAAAATTTATAGGAATCAAATTGACACAGCTTAATGCTTCAATATAAAAATATATTCTCGGACCGAATGATTCAATATATTTTTCATTTTCCACCAGATTAAAGATGTGTCGGCTTTAAGAGCGGGAAATGATATATCAATGTTTTGTCATTATTCAGTTTTTTTTCTGTTATTTAATGAATAATAAATAAATAAATGAATTTAAGAACATACATTTTGTGTTGTGTATATTTAATTTGCAATAAATGTAATTTGCGCTAGAATACTAGATACATTGTTAGTAAAGCCCTGCTACTTTTAATAACAAACAACTTTTATTGAGTCACACAATTACAATATAGAAATTAATGTAACCTCTCTAGTATTCATCCAGTTGTGACTCGCGAGCCAAGTCTCACATGATATTATAATAATATAATAATAATAATATATTTATTAAACGGAATCACATTTTACATTAGAAATAACATAATTCATGATGAAACATAAAATTAAAATACAACTAAAAGTAAACTTATGATCGTACGTAACAGTAACATATATCAAAATTGAAATGCAATCCTTTTGAGTTCTGATTTAAACTTAGATAGACCAGAACCAAATAAATCAATATTATTATTATAATTTAAATCATTAGCTACACTTATAAATCTAAAACATGGATTATTTGAATCATAATTAGTGCGTACTGTTGGTAATCTAAGTAAGGGTTTACGCCGTATATTTATGTAAGTAGAACTTTCTGAAAAATTTAATGAAGCAAGTATGAATGCAGAAAACACATATCTAACATAATTCTACCAAATTTCAAGGAATTCAAGTTAAAATTAATACAAAGAAAGTAATAATGGGCAACTGAACTACCAGCAACATCAAATCTACGGAATATATAAAAAAGAAACTTGCGCTGTACTTTCTCTAGCGCTAATATATGACAGTTATACTGAGGAGACCAAATTACAGATGTATATTCTAAATTTGATCTTTCTAAACATATATAAAGAGTTCTTAGCACGTATGGTCCGAAGCTATAACTATTTCTAAAAATAAAGCCTAATATTTTAAATGCTTTGTTAGCAATAGAATTAATATGATCTAATAAAGAGAATGGTTGCGACCGTTACTACGTGGTAATCCATACTTACACTGAATTGAAAAATTCACTATGTTTTAACCACAAATAATTATTGTAAAAATATTATATAACGTGTAGGCACAATTATATAAATCTAAACAATACAGCACGACTCGAATTTCGATGTTTTATCGTCATTATCAAGTGAATTATGAATGAAATTGTGATTTTATACTAACTATTTTGGGGTGAGGGAATATACCTGCCGCTAGTTGTTTGCGGATTTTCTCGGGAGGGTACTACCAGATTAAAAAGTGGCGAAAAGATTAGTTCGGTCTGCTCATTAAGAAGATTTACTGACGGATTACGGCTCTGTTTGAAAATTTCCAATGACTCCAGGAGATTAAGCTTAGCGCCCTTGTTGCAATTATGTAAGATTTTTAGATTATTTATATCCGGGAAACACCAATGCATTCTAAACAATGATTTGAAAAAGAGCTAGTATCTTGATTAAAACAAAAAGCACGATGATGTTCGGAAAAACGAGTTGATACACTTCGTCCTGTTTGACCTACATACACACTACTGCATTCTGAACAACGGATCTCATACACACCAGATTTTTAAGAGGATCGACTTTATCTTTGGCATTGAATAGCATGTTTGATAATTTTCCAGGAGGTTTAAACGCTACTTGAAGATTCTCTTTTCGAAAAATATTAGCAATCTGTTCGCTGGTTTTTCCAAAGTATGTGAGCGGAATGAACGATGCATTTAAATTAGCTATTTTTTGATATATTAAAACCCTTGAGGTTTGATGACGTTTTTTGTATATTAGGTTTTGAATGTTAGTGGGGAAACCATTGTCACTGGCAATTGAAATTATTTTATTTAATTCTGTGGCTCTTCTGTCAGTAGTTAAGGGGATGGAGAAAGCTCTATGTATCATTGAGTGATATGCAGCTAGTTTGTGTGACAACGGGTGATTTGAGACAAATGGGATTGTTGAGTTGACGTTAGTAGGCTTCCTGTATATATCAAATACAATTTTATTATTTTGGTGAATTAACGTTAAATCCAAAAAGTTAATTTTGTTGTTGTCGTGCTGTGTTGTTTAGATTTATATAATTGTGTCTACACGTTATAAAATATTTTTACAATATTTATTTGTGGTTAAAACATAGTGAATTTTTCAATTCAGTGTAATTAATATGATCTTTAAAGGACAATTTAGAATCGAACACAACCCCTAAATCTTTAATACTATAGATTCTTTCCAACTGCTTAAGGTTAATCGAGTAGTCAGAGAAAGTTGCACTATTTTTTCTTGAAAATGAGATTGAATTACATTTGGATATATTCAAAAATAAATTGTTCTTTAAACATTACTCAAATAAAATATTTAAATCATGTTGCAGTTCAAAACAACTACCAATGTTATCAATAGAATGAAATAATTTTAGGCCATACGCAAACATTAAAGATTTACAGTACTTGATCGAATCACACAAATCATTAACAAATAACAAAAACAACACTGGCCCAATATGAGTTCCCTAAGGATGGCCAGAACATACATCAATTTCGAAAGACGTGTGGCTATTAAGTTTAACAATCTGAGAGCGATTTGATAAAAATGAATATATCCAGTTAATTATTTGAGATGAAAACCCTTAAGCATTCAACTTAGCTATTAATATCTTGTGATCCACACGGTCAAACGCCTTAGCAAAATCAGTGTATACAGCATCGACTTGTTTAAGCTCAGAAAAACTTTTTAATATAAAATTCTCAAAACATAAAAGATTAGAAATAGTAGATCTACCATCAAGAAACCCGTGTTGATTATCTACAATGATATTTCGAGTTAAGTATCAAAGCTGTACAGAAATAAGCTTGTCTAGTATTTTAGGAATAAAAGATTGTACGGTAACACCACGATAATTGCCAATTAGGTTTCTTACCCCCTTTTTGTGAATAGGAATAATAAAAGATTTTTTTCAATATTGAGGGAAGTAACCTAAAATACTGACTGTTCAAATAGCCAGTGAATAGGCTTAGAAAGAGTATATACACAATTAAAAAGAAATTAACCTAAAATACCATCCGGACCACAATTAAATTTATTAGACAATTTTTAAATTTCATTAAACACGTGTTCCAAATTAATATGCAAACATGACAAAGAATTAACCTTAATTAATCGTATTGTTTTTTGTAGTCTTTTAATATATTTACTGCCTCAGTTATATAAACAGATACTATGCTAAATATTGCTATTTTATTTTTAGTTCCATAATTTCTTTTGTGTTATATGTAAGAGTTTTTTATGTTTTCTTTTCGTTACAAGAGGAAAAGCTTCATAAAAGTAGTTTAAATATGTAGTTATAAAATCTGCAAATTGTTGATTGATATCATTGTGCGAGTTAAGAATATCCCATGTTTCTTCTTTTATTCTATTACAGAAATACGATATTTGTTCATCATTAATTAAGTAAAATTTTTTTGACCCTATTTTTGTACGTACATAATTATCAATATTTACAACTTGCGGCGCATGATCAGATAATTTCGCATGTACAACTCGTGCATTATAACTGCTGTAATTAGTGATTACATTATCTAAGCAATGTTTGGCTCTCATAGGTTCGTATATTAATATTTTAAAACCATATGAATTAAGCATATTATTAAAAGTACATATTTTATTACTATATACTAACGTGTTGATGTTGAAGTCACCAACAATTATGAATGGTCTATTTTTATTATAAAGAAAGTCAAATAATATAGAGAGTTTTATAAAAAACTGTTTTTGTTTAGTCCATTTGTGTATAATACTATCACTAAAATCTCCTTTTTGTGGAAAACACTTCCTCTTCTGAAATATTTTCTATTTCTTCAACCGTCTTTATATTTACGTGTTTTGGTGTATACATGGCCAAACCCCCATGTTTTCTTGTGGTCCTGCAGTAATAAGCAGTAAGATTGTGTGCAGTGATATTGGTGGATTTAATAGTTGTGTCTTGCAACCAATGTTCAGATATACATATTACATATTTATTTTGTTAGTTAAAAATTGGACATTTTGGTGTATAACTGTTACATATTTTAGTTTTGAATTATCCCCTGCCTTTTGTTTAAAATTTACATGGTGTAAGTTTGCTCTTATGTTGGCTTTTATATTTGTATCATTTTTATTGACGAAAAAAAGGTATTACTGTTTCTGTAGAAAGTCTGTTTAAAGGGTCCGTTGAATTTTTCATTTGTTTTATTTGTTTTATATTTGTATTGGTTTCGTAAATGTATGGTCTGAAGTATTTGACTGCTCATACTACTGCTAGTAGTTCTGTTTCGATGGTACTCTATTTTTCTTCTGAGTCATTGAGTGTTCAAGATGCCTATCATACTGGTTTGTCCGATACCTTGTGATAAGATTGCTCCTGTCGCTACGTTTGATGCGTTGGTGGTGACGATGAATGGGGATTTTAATATATTTTATTATTGTGTTACTTGATTTTTGCCTAGCCCTTTATAAATTTCCTGTAGTATCCTGTGAGTTCTAGAAATCCTAGTTAGTTCTTTTGTTGTCTTCGGTAGTGGGTTTTGAATATATGCTTTAATTTTATTTGAATTATAATGTATTCTGACTTGTGCATGTGTATCTTTAGGTTTACTTTTCTTAGTCTCTGAAATACTAACTCTAATTTTGGAATGTGTTCTTCTAATAATGTTGAAAATACAACCATGTCATCGAGGTAAACAATGCATGCTTCGTTTTGTATTCCACGTAAGATGTTGTCCATGACTCTCTGGAAGATTGCCAAGGCGTTCTTGATGTGTAGTTACGGATCTTCTTCGCATTTCTCGTTAAATAATCGATAATCTATCACCATCCTGTATTTTGGTTTTCCTGATGCGTCTATCTTCTTTAGGATTATTATAACGAGGCTGCCCCATGGGCTATATGTTTATTGAATGATGTTATCGGCTAGTAATTCATTTATTTGTCGATCTGTTTCTTGTTGTTGTGATTGAGGCATACTGTCAGCTTTTTTACGGGTGTTTCGTCTTTAGTTTTAATTTCGTGTTTTATAATATTGGTGAAAGTTAATGGTAATTTTGGACAATGAAATATGTCTCGATATTCATAACACACTTTTTTTTATTGCGTAACTTTCTTCTTCCTTTAGGTGTTATAGTTTTAAATTTTTAAGATTTTCTTAATACATTGTCAGATTTAATGTCGGGGGAGTTTAAAGTGTTAATCATTTCTTAATTTCCTATTTCAATTAGGTATAGTGGTTTGATAATAATTTCGCATGTTGTTTTGGTACTATTGGTAATTGTTAATAATGCTTTTGATTTTTATTGATAATAAACATTTTGTTATTTTTATTACTTCGTCTATTTCAGCGTATTCAATATTCCGTTATTTAATTGTGAATTTACAGGCATATATTGGGAAAAGTAATATACTTGTTATGTTCTATTTGTCTAAACATATTAAATTAAATTAATTAAAATTTGGTTGCATCGAGAAAGTAGCAGAACAATTATCAAATTTATTTACAGGGACGTTATTTAAATGTTGTTTTCGGGGTTCTAAATAAACTGTCTTTGTTTTTGGTGTTTCAAAATATATAGGTATTTAATATAATCGATACTTGTTCTGCTACTCTCTTGATGGAACTAAATTTTCAAATTAGGAGAAGTAAAACTCTTGTTATGTTCCATTATTTTATTTTCAGATAACTGACACGTGTTTTGGTCCTTGCGGATAATTATCAAAGTTAAAACTAATTTGAAGTTTATTTTTAAATTTAGTTTTTGGTAATGCGGGATTATTGATTAAAACTAATAATTTAAAATAAGTAAAGCTCACAAAGGCAACTCGGTAACCATCTTGACAAAACTGAATTACTTTTAAATAATTAATTAATTAATACAATTATTGAGTGTCCTTGTACTTATTTATCCAAGGAACTTGTCATAAAATATTATTTTACAATAAATTATTGCTTTATAGCTTATGGTTTTGACCTATTCGAGTCTTGTCTGTATACCGCAACTGGGAAATGGTATTTTTAAACTTTTTCTTTAATGAGAGGAGATTGCTGCTGTGAGTAAAAATAAAAACTTAACTAACAAAGCTTCTGTCTTTTGTATCTGACAATTAGGAATAAATAAAAGAGTTTCTGTATTTATATACATCCACTTATTTGTTGGATGTAAACATGTTGCAGTATCTACATTAAAAAGTACATAAAATTAGTAAATAGCAAATTTTTGATTACTCGCAGGGTCACTCAAGAGATTTTTATTAACACATTTAGGTAACGCATTTAGATAGTTGTTTTTCTGGATCGACTTTCGGTAGAACAGTATCTTCAGAAGGTAGTTAATTATTTTGTATTATTTCTATGGTTTTATTTCTGGGATAATAATTACTAAAGTTATCAAAAAAGTATAGAGACTGTAATTTTAATTTCTTTAAATCAATCGAAGACATATAATTAATTACTTAGCATCGTTCAAATTTCCATTAGTTATCCAACTTTGTACGGGGCAGAATTCAGCAAGCTATGTTTATAATTCCTGTTACTGCCGCCAGGGTTGGATGCAGTGTCACGATAATATTACCGTTCTGGCAAAAATGGAAAAAATAACAAGGAAAGAAAAAGTGTACAATCCAGACATTCTAGGTGCACCTTTTATGGTATAGATAAATTTCAGCTTATATGTTTTCATCTTGTAAATTAGTTCTACTACAAAGCGGAAATAGCGTAAAGAGCTTTTGGATTGGACTTTTGAAATAAAATTATGTCTTCTTATTAATTAAAATTACAAATACATTTTTAATTCAGAAGTGCAGTTTTAATTTGAGATATTAATATTCCGACAATTATTCCATTATTTAACTGCTATTTTAATAGCAGACACAAATAATGGTTAGATGATACAGATATATATATTAGTGGATGCGCCGGGAACACTGTAATAAAAATTAAATTAATTAAGTATCGCCGAAATATCAAATTTATATATTATATGAATATGTGTTAATTAATTTGTTGACCTTAATAGTACCAACTATTGATCAACAATTGTCATAATATATAAACAAATTTTGATTGGGAGGCACTGAAAATGGTCAGATGATTAAAATAATTGACATATAATTTAGTTTATCTTATTTGTTGGTTTGCCAACATCTTTTAGAAAATAGTGTTACATATGATAATACCACAATTAATATGCTTCTTCTATTCTTGTTTTTGCATTGGCTCTCGACCGGTGGTCTTTCAGCCCTGTGTTTGTTATTTTATTCAATATGTTATTTTATTTTAAACTAATCATGTACGATTAGAGCCGCATTTTTATTTGTGGTACCAAGTAACGGTGGCCACCGTCATAATGACTAATACGGTTTCTAAATGGTTTATATAAAACTATATTAATTTCTACAAACTATTAAATAATAAACCGAACATAATTAGTGAATTAGTTTATTAATGTAAATAATCACACGATATCTGTGTTGTCAGATTATTTGTAAACTGTAACTACTTTAAAGAAAATATTATTAAAATGAAACAAATATAACATTTATTTAAATATTTTAATTTTCTCGTGAGACGTTTTTGATTATCTAAATTAAGATTTCTACACAACCACTAATTTTAAATAAAATATTTAAAAATACAATATTTACAAATAAAATTTCTATTTAATGAATAAGTAAATAATTAAAAAATGCGTTTATATACAATATTATTCTAAATAGCCTCTAATAATTTTCCTGTAAAAGTAACAAGAATTCAATCTTAAAATTACGGACTTCATATTACTAACCCGGGGAAATTAAACTGCAATTTGCATATTACTTTCTTGAGAGCATTACCATATCGAATATATGGACATTTCAAGTTTGGAAGTTATGTTTAGGTGGATGCAATTTCGCACTTAAAACCGCTCGGACTCGATGCGGCCCTTTTAGATCGCATAAACCCTTTGGGGGCCGCCTTAACGCCCTATACGGGCAGTTAAAGATATACAGAACTATTCCAGGCAATTACTAAGACCAACTTACCATTTCAGACATTAGACCCCCAGTACACGCTCTAAAATATTTACTGGTGCTTCGAACTCCTCCAGGCCAATTCCTCAAATTTATTGCAACTAACACACAAATGGCCGCGCAAGAGTGTACCTTAAATTACCACTAAGTTGCCCAAAGAAAAGTTAAATGATGATTAATTGTAATTGCTCATATTACGGCGCAAGTTCGTTATATATAAATTTCTATTTACTTGAGCCGAGTTCGTATCTGGGCTAAGTTCTACACATATGTGTATGTTATTGATTGAATATTAAACTGAGTGGTTACAGTGTTTCAATACAACTACAGAAACTTTCTTGTTTATTTTATTTTTTATGTGTATAACTTTGTTTTACGATACGATAGGAGTTTTTTATATTCCCATGGGATTTAACCATAGCCGGGTCAGTCGGTGGCCATGGCCATAACAATTTATTTCGAAATATATGCAAAGTTAATAAATATTAAATTCAATATAAGCGCCTAATATTAGTGCATATGCAATATATTTTTTTTATATAAAATATTCCTGCATTTCTATCATTGCTTTATATTAATACATAAATAAATTATTTTAAATAAATGAATACGATTACAATTAAAGTGTATTTAAAGGCATCTGTATATTTAACTACTAAAATATATTTTGTTAATAATTAATATTACTTTCAAAATAAATAAAGTAAAATAATTAATTAAGTTTTATGATAATTATTTTCATTAAAATTGTAAATTATTGTAGATATTTATTCAAAACACGAGATACGAGAAGAACTGAAAACAACTAATAGTATTAAAGAAAGAAAAATTACGTAAAAAATATAGAAAAAGAGGCTAAGAATAAATTAATAATAACTGAATGGAAATGTTAACACGAACGATACTTGCAAATCACAATAAAAATGCAAATAAAATAGTTTCTATTAGTGAAAAATGGAAGAATACACAGCAAGAAAAAGAGAGAAGAATGGATGTTGCTGCTTCTCATTAAAATTAAAATTATTCTTGTACCACATTTAAAATACTTCAAAATGAATGTACGTTTATTACATAATATAAATTACTAAACTAATATATTCCCACGACAACAGATTTATTGTCCTAGTGAGACTCGAGCAACATTACAATGTATATTCAAATTGATTATCAACATTGTACAGACGCATACGTGATCTCTTTCGTAGCTGTATACCTTTACTTCTCAATCTATACATACTTAACACTAGAACTATATATTGATGTCCATTATAGAGTTTACTTGTGTATCAAGATTTAAACATACTGAAAGGTCTACAGAAAAATCTCTTTTCAGTTCCATTTTTAATTTCTGATATATCGTTTCTTCAGATGAGAGTATGCATTCATATTTCATGGCTACATTAAAAAAAAAAATAAAGATTCAGTTATACGTTGTTTAAAACAGGAAAATTGGATTAAACATACTCTGATTTTAGTTTTGGCAAATATTTTGAATGTATATCATATTTGATCAAATCTATTATATATATATATATATATATATATATATATATATATGATTTAATATGTATATAATATGATATCCCGTGATTGATATTGTCGGGACTTGATTTAACTAACCCGCCAGGCTATAAATCAATATGCCTTCGACCTGCCGTTATATCAAGAGCAATCCAGTTCGCATTAACAACTATAACCCTATAAATCCATTTCCTGTGATAATATTTAGCCTCATAAGCCCCTACATTCTAATCTGCATTGCTTGCTAAAGGAGTGTTAGGTTTGAGTATTTGTACTTAAACATAATAAATATCCAAGAATAATATAATTAATTGATTTATAGGCAAGTAAATTTAAATTAATTTTTATTCAAAAATTACCTAAATAAAATAAACTTGCACTAATATTAATTTTTAAATAAGAAAATTATATATCTAATAGGTATGAGAATGTACGTTAAAGTAAAATTTATAATACATATAATAATGTAGCGCTAGATATAAAAATGTAAAGCAGTTTTCGAATGAGCGATTAGGAGTGAAGGAAATTCAAACTGAGCGCACTATATTGATACTAGACTAAAATATAAGTGAGTAGTTACTGAAATGTACTGACATGTAGAATGTCAGGGATAGTTATGCAGTTAGTGGGAGAAATGAAAGAAGTTATAGGGATATTTAAAAGATATTTGAAAAAAGGCAATCGAGAGTGAATACCAGTAAATGGCAATAGATAAAATACAAATCTATGGGTGGAAGAAGAAAGAATGAAGAGTTATATTGGAGAGACGAATAGATAGAGAGAATAACATAGTTTAAGTATCGAGGATATATATTTACTGAATTAAATAAAAAGAGCAAGCACGTTGAGTATTGATCAGAAGTTAAGAATAACGATAATGCATTTGCGAAATATATTAGATTGTAGGTCAAGAAAAAAATATTAGACTGCAGATTATGTAACGAAATGTATGCATAGCAGCCATTCTGATGTATGTTGTGGAATTATGGATAGTAAGTGAGTACTAAATCACATGCCCTCCACTCTGTTTGTTATAGTAGTAGCTATGATATAATTGCACTTACTGAAACATACCTAAATGATTCTATTTTTGATGAAGAAGTGACTTCTAATTATACGTTCTGATATAAAATCTTCTGTAATTTGGCGCTTAACTAAAGGTGGTGTATTGCGTGCTTTAGAATAAAATATATTTACTAATCTTTAACGTCACAGATTTAGTCAACTTGATTTTTTTAGTTACTCTATGATTTTCTTATATCATATAGAACACCAAATATATCACATGAGCCTTTAAATATTTTCTTAGAAGTTTTGAAGGTACTTCTGATTGATAAAGAAGTATTAAAACTGAAAGATTTTAAAACAATGTCACAATCAGAAGATACACTACCATTGAATATTTATCTAAAAGTCAACATTCTGCAAAATTTTGTCATTCCTTTGCGACTTGTACAGCACAACATGATTTATACTGAAAACCGATAACTTCTTGTTTTGACCTTGCTTTCTCTAACGTCAACATGAAATTCTCTACGTTACTTTATATAGTGCACTCAAAACTGAGGATTTGAATCATCATGCTGCCTCTCTGCGTATATGGATATTGTAGTACATAGGAAAGCAGCGTCATTCTATAGGAATAATACAGCCAAACTACCAGTTGTTATATTATGATCTTAAATGTGCTGATTAGTATTTTCTTGAAAATATTTGTAATATTAATAAGACTGTCCAAGCATTCTATAATGTTATTTATAATATATTTGATTTTAGTGCGTTTAGATGAATTCCAGGAAATACATCATCATTATTTTCTAGTGATATCAAGAAATTCTGTACTTTATCTTCTGAATTTAATAGACCACATGCCTTTTTTAATTTCCCAGGATGTTTTACCCGTGTAGCGATATTATAATTAGCTCCATCAGCGTTCCTTCGTACACCATCGCCCTAATTTGTTAGCTGGCCACCTCTTTTGTTCTCACAACCTATCACATTCAACCAGTGTATGGCGCTGTCCCTTGATCCCATCGACACACCCCTGGCAACCCAAGGTGCTATTCGCCGGTCCCTGGTTCATTTTCTCTATATGATTCCACTTCATCTCTTCTGCCACTCTGATATCATCGCCTCACTAGCAACTTGTTTGCCTTCTTCCACAAATGTTCCCCTTTATTTTGCTCAGTAGGTGGCCACTCTGCCCTTTAGCCTAAAGTCAGCGGGTATTACGATGGCTACGACCTCTGCTGTGTCGGTCGACACCGTACTGTATCCTCGTATTACCCGTATCGCACCTATCCTTTCCGCGTTTCGTTCAGATCGCCTGTGCAAACGCCGGTGCAGCATATAATAGTAGTGATGCTCTCACCTCCATCAGTAGCTTTCTGATTCCCTCGCCGAGTTCTCCAAGATTTACTACTTATGGCTCTTATGGCCCTCGCTGCGCCTGCTGCCGCCTCTATTCTGTGCCTAGAGGGCAGAGGGTTAGTGTCTATCGTAAGCTCCAGGTACCCCAAACTGGTGCCCACCTCTATATCGGCCCCAAGAGGTAAAGCCTCCCCGCCTTTGATTTCTCGCGATAGCCAGGTTGCTGCGATTTATTGGCCCACCATATGGATTCTTCTTGTGTCAGCCATTCCGTGACCATGGAAGTCGCCTGCTGTGCTATTCATAACTTTGACTACGCCGATCTGCGTGCCCTTGATTACTAGCAAGAGGTCGTCAGCGAATCCGCCCCTTCTGGGAACGGTCGCCCAAATACCTTATCGTAGGCCACTTTTCAGAAGTGTAGAAGTGGTTGAGGCTACTAGGACTCTACCATGTCGTAAGGCACCAGGTGCGGCCGGTCCTGCACTGGCAGTATCACTCTTCAATCTGTGCTTGTACAGGGGCGTGTTTCCTGGCGCTCCTCCCAAAGAATAGAAAATCTCTCTTCACGCCAGGGGGATACAGGCCTCTGTTTCTGCTGGATGACGAAGGCAAGCTGCTCGAGAAACTCCTCAAGAACAGGCTTAGTGCATGGGTGGACAAAAAGGGAGGTCCGACCCACTGGAAATGGGCAACCTGGAACACCTGGTGGTCGTCGTTGCGGACTAACTCAGGGAACGTGTTCAGAGGCAGAGAACGTACGGTGTACCACAGGGCTATGTTCTCGGGACGTTGCTACGACGTATTGAGGATTCCACTTCCTGAGCAGGCAGACATCGTGAGATTTGCCAACGATATACTCATCATTGTAAGGAGACGTGAAATGGGCGAAGTTGTAACAGAGGCGCAAGAGGCTACCTGGGTCATCCAGCAATAAATGAGCAAAATGGGGTTGACGATGACGGCCCAAAATACAACTGAAACATGATTAGTTAGGCGGAGGGCAGGCAGACATGCTGGCCAGAAGATTGCCATTCTAGGGCAAGAAATCTGCAGGTAAACCCCCTTCTTCAGCTTTCACGTGGAGGAAGCAGCAGACTGAGCAGTTCGCCAGGTCGATTAGCAAACTACTGGATAACAAAAGTGGCCCATCAGAAGTTAAGAGATGACTTTTGATGGGCGTGGCGCGGTCGAAGTTGGTTTATGCGGCCTGGGCGTGAGCTACATGTCCTAGTCACAACTGAAGTCCTCTCCACCTCCCGATCTTGAGTTACTCTCGAGGCAGAAAATCCACGCAGCCACTAGGAGCAGATCATCCAACCGAGCGTCCAAGCACAACGCTAAAGTGCGGCGAATCACCCGCTGGCAAACAAGGTGGGAGAATGGTTCGAGTGACAGCTGCATCTGACGCCTCATATCCGTTCTGAAACCATGTTTACTAAAATCCCACGGTGAGATGAGCTACCACCTCACTCAGACGACGTCATAGCTGCTTTATAGCCTACCTAAACCCTATAGGCAAAGCCGATGACGAAAAACTGCGCGTGGTGTGTGAAAAGCACAGATGATGCCAAACATACTCTCTTTTACTACGAAGTTAGTGGATACAATTGTCGGGCTAGCTAGGATGGTTGGAAAGCGGTCGACCTTATTAATTGACTCCGATAATCAATAAAAAGAAGGCACTTGGCCGAACGCAAAATCCAGGCATATATTTAGGTATAATGGAATTTATATTTATATTCGTATGTGCTTATATTTGTATTGTTCATACTTGTATGTCTAATGATGGTATTTTTTATTTATTTTGTATGCTAATAAAAACGGTGATGGGCATCAGGTGAAGAAGGATATCGGTTCCAGTTATGTTTCCGTAATTTAGGGGGTAAATGTTGAAAGTGCGCGGTCAACATGTTCGTCAAAAAAATAAAATAAATAGGCCACGTTCCAGAGAACTCTTGTGATATACCCCTGACAGTTTCGCTGCTTTAGGTCAGTCGCCTCCCTTAAACTCCAGTATCCTCTCCTCAATGTAACTTTTGTAGGAAGTACACCGGGGCCCTCGAGGATCAGCCCCGAGTTGTGTTTTTGTGATTGATACGGAACGGAAAATCAACAATCAACACCACGGAAATTTGGAAATTCATGCTCAGCAAATCTGATGATACTGGGAGTTGCTAATAATATGTATAATGTGCCACAAGACATTGTTTCAGTACTTGCTAAGTTATTCTCTATGGGCTCCCAATCCCTCCACTTATTGTAGGTGTTAGTTTTGTCCCAGCCAATGATGTTACCTACAATACTTTTGTGATTAGTGACGAAGACGTCTTGAAAAGTATTAAAAATCTAAAAAATATTAATGGTTATGGTGATTAGTATAAGATTAAAAATGTATATTTATAAAACCATTGTTAATTACTTTTAAATTAGCAGTGCGTTCTTACTCATTTCCAAACATCTGAAAGCGCGCACGAATTGCCCTCTGTACAAAAAAAAGATGAATATGGTGAAATAAATATTTACCTACCTATCCCTGTATTCTGTATTTTTGCTAAAGTATTTAAACATAGGGTGTACCATATTCTGAGATTTACAGTCAAGTTAAGGGTATGATTTTTGAACATCAGCACGGTTTCATGCCAGGATGTTACTTAGCAGTCATTATACAGCATGGCTGGTCGTGGTAAGTTTATGGCATTTACAGCGAGTGTTTCCGTACTTTTGTTACTATTGATCATAAACTTTTGCTGGTTAAGCTGAAAATGTTTGAGTATTTTATTATATTTTACAGTTATTTGTGTAATATTTATATAACCGTGTACATAATTCACACAGTTATATAAATATAACACAAATAACTGTAAAATATAATAAAACACTCAAACATTTTCAGCTTAACCAGCAAAATTTTTGTGCAATCCATACAAGTCATTTAGATCTAGTTCTAGTTCCGTGGTTCTTCAGGGCTCAAGTCTGGGACCTATCTTATTTGTATTATATAATAATGATATAATTAGTTCCTTAACCTATAGTGTGTGAGTACAAGCTGACGATTTCTAAATATTTGCAATTATTAATAAGTAATTAAATATGTTAAAATTAAACACTATTAAGTGCTTTGTTGTTACTTACACTCGCAAACGTTCTTGTTTAAATTTTTCTGATAATATGTATTACTTAAGCATGACGAGGTGAGAGATCTCGGGGTATGGTTTGAGTGTTCATTAATAACATAACTTAGTTGTTTCTGAGCGCATCTAAATCATTTTTAGAGGTACGTCCGGTATGAATTGCGTACTCTTCTTTTATTCAAATCTGTTTTTTATTGCCCCAGAGTGAATATCTTCTATTAACAATTAATCGGATTTGGAGAAGGTATATGAGACATTTATCATTTAAAATCAATGGTACATACTAAATAAAAAATATTTTCAAACTCTCACACAAATATAGAATATCCATATTTAATTGGCAGGGTGCAAATTGATGTTAGATCTTTTTGTTGTTAAACAAATACCTTTCACCTACCAACTAGCAGTAATACTGCCGGGGAACTAGACAGGACACTTAGAAATACTGAAGTAAATCGATCCGGTCCTCCTGTTTAAACCGACGGACATCATGTCAAGGAGGATCGAAATCGAAAAACCGTTTAAGATGTCAATTTAGACGGTCCTCAAAACGGCTTTGATGAGAGTCAAGTAGTTTGGTCGAGGAATTTCAGCCTGGTACACGGATGGTGCCAAGAATAACAAAGGTAATGGAATAGGCATTAATGGCCCTAATCAAATCCACAAGAGCTTCATGGCTGTGGGTACGACGCCTACGATTCTGTAAACGGAAGAAATTGCAATTGATATGTGTCCAGGCACCTAAATAACGCGCCTATAGTCACGGCTCACGGATTGTCTGGGAATGTTGATTCTCCCTCTCGCAACCGGCGAAGAATAAATCGTTGACCCTCATGTAGGTCCCAAGGCATGGGGATATTAAAGGCAATATAAACTCACAAAATGAAGTGCAAATGCCACGCATATATGACCAGAGCCGTTTTGCAGGCTCCCCATGGCCGACAAAAGGGAGGTGATGCAAAAATTGGAAGAGGAAAGAAGACGCAAGCACTGTACCAATGTACCAGGCCGACGTCTATCAAAATGACTTATCAAACATAATCACCGCCATAAGGTGCTCGATCTCACAAGGAATGAGCTAAGAACTTTCACCGGACTCATGACAGGACATTGTGCCCTTTTGAACCATTTTTGGAAAATGAGAAAAGAGGAAAGTGGAAACTGCAGACTATGTGATTTGGCAGACCGAGTACTTACTATGCACTTGTGTCGCGATTGTTAACAACCGTTTTTCACACTCCGCCAGAGGCCGATTATCTCACACACAAGTGAGCAGAATCACCTCCAAGAAAACTTTCTTGGTCCTCCAGGTGCATGGAGGACGTGGGACTGCTAGGGAAACGATTGGTTGAGGGCAACACACCTCACAATTACTCCCATTTAACCTATAACCTATATTATCAACTATCAAGTCTAATGCACTTTTGAACTCTCCAATTTTTACAATGAGTAAACATCCGAATAATATTTTCGAAAATACTCTACCTTATTAAAATATCCTTTTATCCCTGGTTTATTTTTGTAAATACTTATAGATGCAGAAACTGGTTATTACTCTTTTACGATTTTTTCTACCAAAATTTCAATTTTCTTTTATTAATATTGAGTTGTTGATATCGTGAGTCGCATATTAATATGAAAGAATTTCTTATTTAAATTATAATAGAATTGGTCATCGATTAAGGTTTTAGAGCTGACCTTTTCTCTTACGACGTATGGCAGCTTAATTACATATACACATAAATAAACTAAATTTAGCCTATAGAGCTGGTGTAGCTATGAACTCTCTGGATATCAATGTTGGAGATATATAAAATTATTTTTGCTAACTTGCTAATATGTTATTTAGGCATAGAACATAAATTTTTAATATTAATTGTCTTAAATAACAATGTTATTTTAATTATTGGGCATATTGGTATAGTGTACAATTAACTTAATACGAAAATAATAACGAACTAGTGCTTTGGTAAAAAATCAATATCGTTTAATACATTAAATCCAGTCAGTAATGAACAAGGAAATAGTTTTAAAAATAATAAAATCAATACATATTTTCTACCTATCAATTTGCCCATTAATTTAATGAAAATATTCACCTGTCCATTTTGGTGAGTTTTTTCCGTTTCATTTTAGTTCCGCAATATTTTATTGCTGTTTTTAAATATACTTTTTTTGTTTCTTTCCTGTTATTATACAATGCCATAAATATTAGTTATGACCAAGATTATATTCTCGTCTGTTATTGACATCGTTTTAATTGTTGCGTTGTATGTTAAAAATGTAAATTAGTTAGAAAGAGTTATAGCATAAATGCAATCGGAAATGGCAGTAATAATTGTAAGCAATTATGTATATTAATGTCTGTAATAAATTTTATGCTCGGAATAATTGTATGGAATTAAAAATTCATATGCAATTAACCTACTAATAAATGTAATGTGTTAGTAAAGGAATGTCAATTAACTTACACTACAGCTAATTTCAAGCATATTATATTAATTATTAACTACGAAAACAAAAATTGTTTCTAGTCGAGAATATTTCGTAGTTACATTAATTTATACAAAAAATACAATATAAAAATACAAAATTTATAATATAGATAAATAGCATATTATCATCACAATAACTTATATATTGTACTCTTATTAAATATAGAATATATTCTTTATGCATTTTGCAAACGACATTAGAAGAAACAAACTAGATTATATCAAAAACAGATTGACGAAAAGTAGTAACTGAATTATTTACTATAAATCTACCTCATTATTTACTTTTAAAAAGAGGGTGACCTATTCAATAATACAATCAACGTTTATATAATTAATATTTTATTCAACATGGCGTCAGACGACTATGTTGATATTAATAAAGTTAAGTGTAAAACCTGTAAAGTATGTATACTACCCAGTGATATTGTTACAAGATGTCATGGATTGTGTAATGGTGTTGTGCATGGTGCTTGCACAGGGCTAAAGGACAACGAGCTGAGGCTACTAAACGGGAAGAATAGTATTGTGTGGTTATGTCCAACTTGCTATACATTTCTTCAGGAAGGTCAGTCACTTTACAATATTTTACGTAATATGAATACAAAATTGGAGGAACATTTCTCAATTATTAAAAGCAATCAAATTGAGTTAAAGCAAATTCGCTAAGAAATAAATGTAAACAAAGGCAGTACGGGCACAAACCAATCTAGCTCCACCTATAGTATGGTAGCCAAATCAGCAAATAATAACTCTAAAAGGGACCCTGGAGAAAAAGTGTCAATGAAGATTCCTGTAAACGCGTCATTGCCAGAATGCTCTAAGCAAGTAAACACGAAATCAGCAATAATTGACAACACTGCGCCAAATGGAAAAGCGCATACAATCGATCAAGAGAAAATATCTACCACCGATGGATTTACGATGGTTAAATCTAAGCGCGAACGCAAAACTGCAAATAAAAAGCGGGTCACTCTTGTAGCTAAAAATGGACAGTAAGGATGCATCATTTAAAGCTGTTGAAAAACGGGCATGGTTGCATGCTGCGCGTAACCCTGTGGACACATTAGCGGATGATTTAAAATCAATCTTAGTGAAGCGCTTAAAAACAAACGATATTATTTGTGGAAAAATGATTACTAAATACTTGAATCCTACTTACAGTAGCTTCAAGATAGGAGAACCAATGTCATATTTAGAGAAATTACAAGACCCCAACCTGTGGGAACAGGGAATCACGGTCTCGCGTTATAATTTTTTCGTGGAGCGAAGGAGGATTCCAACAACATAACACATAATCAGTCACAAAAATCACTTCAAGTTAACAGCAATTTCAAATTACTCCATCAAAATGTTCAATGCTTGAATAACTGTATTAACGAGATCATAGAACTGATTGATGATCAAAATGGCATAGACGTTCTATGCATAACCGAGCATTGGCAATCAAGTGAACAGTTACAATTTTGTAACATTCCCAACTATAGCCTAATAGCAAACTTCTGTAGGCCAGACAAAGAGCATGGTGGTGTCGCCATTTACTGCAAGAATGAAATAGCCGCGACTAAAGTGAAAGTGATTAGTTCCATCTCAGAGAGCAAAGGGTTTGAATGTGCGGGTGTGGAGCTACAACTTGCGTTAAACGAATTTATATAGTGTGTATCTATAGGCCCCCTCAAAGTGATATATCGACTTTTATAAATAAACTTGAAATTGTCCTAGACTATGTATCATCAACAAATTCACAGTATTTTATAGCTGGTGATTTCAACATAAACATATTTCATAACTCTAATGCAACTAAACAGTTTAAAAATTTGTTGATGGCACATAATGCGATTCTTACAGTAAATGATGTCACACGAATTCACTTTAATGGCACTGCAACATGTATCGACAACATTATAATTAATAGTAACCTCAATAATTACTGCACTAACGTCATTAATACATTTATCTCTGACCACAAAGCACAAGTTGTATCGCATTGTTTGGATATTAATATTGCAAAGCCTAAAAAAAAGTGAGGATATACTCGGAGCAAGCAATACATGAATTCTGCAACGATATTCAGTGTGAATCGTTCAGTACCGTATATGAAACCTCGGACACTAATACAAAATACGCAAATTTTATTAACACTTTCATATTGTATTTAAATAAACACTTTCCTTTAAAACAAGTTTCTCAAACCAATAAAACACGTTTCAAATGCACTCAAGCTGAAACTGCGCAGTGTAAGAATCAAATGCACATTTATGAAATTCTTTCACAATATATGCCCGAGTATAAACAAGCACTAAAATTTGAAATAGCTAGGTATAAATATTTGCTAAAAAAGGAAAGGTGTTCTAATTATGAAAATAAATTAAAAAACTCAAAAAATAAATCAAAAGTTGCTTGGGAAATTATTGCTGATGTTGTTGGCACTGCTGACAAGAAAAAACGGACTCTTCCAACATGTAAGGACATTGTTAAACAGGCCAATGATTTTAATACATTTTTTAATAGCGTTCCTTTTAAAATGCTCAATAACAATGGTGACCTTAATAGTGGCTCTTTTGTGTGCAATATACCATTGAACAACGATGCTATCACACTTGAACCTGTCACCTGTACTGAAATATTGGAAACTGTTGCAAATATGGACAATAAAAATAGTAGTGGATATGATGGTACACCAATATCTCTTATAAAAGCGTGCATAAATTATATAGTGGAACCCTTGAAAGATATTTTTAACAGTTCATTTACAACTGGTGTATATCCAGACAAATTAAAGTTTTCGATTATAATCCCAATTTACAAAAAAGGAAATGTTGATGTACTTGATAACTATAGACCAATCAGCATCTTAAGTACATTTTCTAAAATATTTGAAACTATAATGTCTAACAAACACAAGTTATTCAGTAAGAACCAACATGGATTTACTAGGGGTAAGAGTACTGATACCGCTCTATTTCAATATATCCAATTGATTCTCTCCGCTCTTGACAAGAAAGAAGTGGTTTGTGGTATGTTACTAGATCTCTCAAAAGCATTCGACACGGTCGATCATTCAATATTAATTACTAAATTATATCATTATGGGATACGAGGAATTGCAAATTCATGGTTTAAGTCATATTTAGATTCCCGGGCTCAGTCAGTAAAACTAAACAATGGCATTCTTGAAACGTTATCCGGTACATTAAACACAAATATTGGCATTCCTCAGGGTAGCATACTCGGTCCACTTCTTTTCAATATATTTTTAAACGATGTATCAGATGTTATATCTAGTGATGGTGGAATCACTTGTTACGCTGATGACACTAATTTATTGTTAATCGGCGAAACTTTCAAGGATGTTATTAATAGCGGAAATATAAATATAAAAAAAATTAATGATTGGTTTATAAATAATAAATTAATTTTTAATAAAGAGAAAACTAACCAATCTTTAATCACTCCTGAAAATATAACCCTGGCTAACGTATCATTTAAATTTATATATAGTGCCAAACTTCTAGGTATTACACTAGATGAAACATTGAGCTGCAGGCAACATATTAACTCTGTTGAGTCCAGCCTTAGCAAAGCCTCATATGGCCTCAAAATTTTAAGAAATAATACGAATGATGATATAGTAAAAATATTCTACTACGCTAATTTTTATTCACATCTTAAATATGGAATATTATTTTGGGGTAGCAGTACTCATTGTCATTCAATACTAGTTGTACAGAAGCGTGCTATTAGAAAAATATGTAAAATGAAACAACAAGACAGCTGTAAGGGAGTGTTTAAAAGATTAGGAATCTTGACTGTTCCTGCAGTATATATTTATGAATGCATCAAGTTCCTGTACAAAAATAAACATCTATTTTCTCCATACGCCCTTAGTAATACCCATAATACTAGACATGACATTATGTATAATTACCCCTCTCATAAATTAAGCTTGTTTGAACGGGGACCACTATATAGCCGCATTAAACTTCATAACTAGAGAGCGGATTTCTAGCATTATGCTTATCCAATATATTAGTAGCATCGAAAAAATTTCTTAATATCTATACGAATCTTGAAGAATGTGATTACTTAGCGCTAAGTTTTTTTTTTGCTTTTTTGCTTATTTTGACTTTTTGTGCTTATTTTGACTTTTTATGCTTATTTTCATGCTTTTTTTAGATTCTGATGCTTATTTGGAGCATTGTCTTAAACATTTAAAAAACATTTAATAAAAATTTCACGCTGATATTAAATTAATATAGCAAAATTCATGAATGATGGACTGACAAGCTTATTTTTGCCGTAGACAATACCAAGTTGCGAACAATTTTGAAGAATTTAATAAGGTTATATACAAATTTCCCGAAACGACAAGCAAATCAGTTAATGACTGTCAAACAGTTCTTAAGAAACAAGAGCTTCCTTCAAAACAATTTAGTTACATAAAATCGAGTTTCAAATCTATAAAAGCAGATTCATTTTAGAAAATACCTGGACGCATTGGCCAAGAAATCAAAATAATATCGAAAGAAGTATTCGGTGAAAACGAAGGATTTTTAATATTAAATAAATTAAACTTGATTTTGAATGGCAATTTTCAAATGGATCCAGCTATAATATAAAATAAAGAGAAACTTTTCCACTTTCAAAAATTTATTGAGCGTCAGAAGTAATAATTTTTACAATTAAACCCCTAGAACAACATTTAATGATCTACTGTTTTCATGAATAGATTTTAGTTATTTTGAAATGTATACAAAATTACAATTTAAGTTTTAAATACTTACATAATATTATATATTGCGTAAAGAAAGTATGTTTATTTTAGTTTTAAGCAGAATTTCTATGTAAAATATGTTGATAAACGTGTAAAATATTAAGAAAATATAGTTTTCTTTAGTGCTTTTTTCGTGTTTTTATGCTTTTTTGCTGCTTTTATGCTTTTTTAATGCCTGTTTTCTCTAAATTTTGTGCCTTTTTAAATGCTTTTTTCACATTTTTAAAGTTTTTTATCCGCTCTCTATTCATAACCACCTTCCGAAAAGTATAAAAAATGCTGAAACTTATAGTAAATTGAAGCAAGGTTTGTTCAATCTATTATGCACATTGGAGCCATATAATATAAATGAATATCTGAATCAAACAACTATTATGTAACAATTAATTGTAACTTGTTTTTGACGTGTTTCCCTGTCTGTGCTGTAACAATTGACATCTTATGTTTAATGAACACTGTACTTACATTGGAAATAAATGTATATTATTATTATTATTATTATTCATATTCATTTTGCGTGAAGTATATACCTGTATATGGCTGATTGTCAAAAGCTACAAACGCGAAATAAATTTAGAGGTTTAGTTATTTTAATCGATAAATATAACTAAAGTTTCGTTTATGTTAAACATAACATTTTTAATAATTACAGAGGATTTTTATAGCTTAAGATCACATTTTAATTTTTTAACACATTAATTGAGTGCTTAACTCATGCAATTATCTAATTTGCTCTCAGAAGAAAATCCTTTACTTTACTTTCTCATAATTTTTCGTTATATAATATAATAAAGTGTCAGAATTAACAAGTAAATTCGGCTTATCTAAAAGTATAATTCCTGCTGTAAACGAGGGTAGGTTGTTCGTAACTAAAAAAAAAGTTTACCGCGCGCGAGCGTGCCGGTGCCAGGCTTAAATATTCTTAAACCGAAATAACAATTTTATCGTGATCCGAGTCGTGCGAGGGGATAAGTTTAAAACTTTCCCCCATGGGCTTTCAAACCGGGCCGATATACCGAATCCTATCTCACCAGTAAATACTTCATTCCTGACAATAATTGACAAATGTTGCAAAAAGTGAGTGAAAAGTGAAAACTAACGAAATCTCGACACTGTTTAATCGCCGAACTTTTTTTCCTGCGTGCGCTGTGCATGATGGGTTTCCGGAATGGAGGGGCGCTGGGGAAGAATGGGGGAATTCAGGGCCGGGGGAGATTTTAAATCCGCAGACCGCAGAAAGTTATCTTTTATGTTGGCGTTCAGTTCGAGTTCCGAGGGAGTTTTAGTTCGTGTTTTAGTTTCGCGTGTAATGGGGAAAAATCGAATGGACGTAGTCTCTTTATTTCGTTACGGTTTCCAAGTTATTTCCTCGTAAACGCTTCCTTAATTTTATTAATTTCGTTTACACGGTTTCAATCGGAGTTTAATCAAACATTCTTTTACTTTATTTTAGTTTACAAATTCCAATTAACTGTAATAAATCTCTATTTCGTCCATAGAATATAATCATCTAATAGATTAGTGAGTCAGAAGAATTTTGTTTAAGTAAATATTTTTGGTCTTCATTTGATAACAAACTAATATTTTAAATTTATGTAAAAGTATAATTGAATAGATGTAAAAATAATAACTGTACTTGCATGGTTACTTGAAAACTAAATTTAGAAAACAATTAAAGATACATTTTAGGCTGAATAATGAATCGTTGAAATGTCGTTTGATTTTTAAAGCTCATTTTCAGACAAGTTATAGTCCTTTGTTAGCTTAATCTTTTTTATTACATGTCCTTGAGCTGAAAGTGTGATTGAATATGAAGCAAAATTTAGCAATACTTATAATTTTTATATAATGGTAATTTTTAACCTTGCTTCAAAGAATCTATCAGTTTGTTCAATACATTAGATAACCTGTATGATAAAGTCTATTTGACTATAGACTCAGGATAAATTGATAAACAATGAAGGTAATAGAGGGACTAAATAGGGAAGAAGTTAGAAGAATGGAGGTGGAGAAATGATGGAAGCTAGAGGATAGTGCGAGCGATATGAAGAATATTAGAAATCGTTAAAAAAAGATTGACTGAAATGAAGTAAAACGATGGAAGTGATCATTGCGGGATGCAAAAAAAAATGAAAGGAGTGAGAAGGGAAGAGATGCACATGATTATGTACAATTTTAAAGGAGATATAGAGTATTTGAAAAATAAATAATGAATGGGGCATATAGGAGTGTCTTTGGAAGAATTTCCGGAGAAATATAGTAGATTGAGTGGAGAGGCAAGTGGGGGAGGGGAACAAGAGTCTATGGGGGAGATTGAAGTGTTCACTGAGTAGGAAATAAAAAATGAGGTGAAAGATGGAAACACTGCATTAAATCTAGAAAATATAGGAATATCGACTAGAGAAGGAGAATGCTACCGGAGACGCAATGAGGTTTTAGAAAAAGGAAGGAAACAAAAACAAAAAGGTGACGCAGGGAGTGAAGAGTGGAGATGTATATGTATATATGTATATACAAAAGGGGAGGTGATTGAAAGGGCGAAGGAATTTAAAAAAACTGGGTACGGTGAACACGCCAAATTGGTACAGGGGAACGCCAGAAAAGTATAGGGTGAGGAAGAAGTGTTTTCAGGCAACTTCCAATTGAAAGCTGTCTATTTTGCTGTATGGTATAGTGTTAACATTTGACGTCTAGCACAATTAAATAAATAACATTGGGTTTGAGTTATATATATTTGACCTTAATGATGAACGATTAACGTAACCAGACAATAAATAATAACTTAATATGAATGAACTTACCTGATCATGAGTCTTCCTAGTCGTCCTTGTTATAATTTTTACAAAGGGCCTTTATTTTTATGAATAAAATATTAGAATATAAACTAGTTGAATTTGACTGCGGGGACGTTCTCTCTTATAGTTTAATTAAAGAAAAAAGTGAAATATGTACAAATTTAGAGTTTAATTAAACCAAAAATATAACGATATTATAGAGAGATAAAAATAATAAGAATAGGAAAAAAAGCTATGTAAATAAATAAAATAATATTGCCTTGTTCACGGCTACCCTGCTTTAGGTCGTTGCGATGTCTGGTGATTGTTTTAGCTATCTGCTCAACTGAGTACTTCTAATCGATTTAGTAATTCTTTTAAGCGAAGAGGCTCTAATAAATTTACGATGGACTTCATATGATACTTAACTAATAATATTTCCTTCTACAAACTTAATGCATTTGAATAATAAAATGTATTAAAATTTAATGCATTTGAAATTCTGTGAATTAACGATGTATACTAAAAAATGTAAATTAGTGTCGTTGTTTCGATTAATAATAACTAAATATATTTAATCGATTACTGTGAAGGGCTAGTAATAGAAGTAATGTAGGGAATAGGGAAGTATGAGTGAATTGAAAGTGAAAGAGCAGTGGTTGTTCCTAAAGCAGAATTTGTGGTTAGAAAGATCATTGCCTGGGTACATTCTGCTCCACGAAACAAATTACTTTAAATGGGTAAGCAATGGAGAAAGTGGTAATATATGAGATATCTGAGTGGTGTAGATTCATCGATATTGGTTTTTTGAACTTAAGTGGTATAGGGTAAAGAAGTACTATCTTTACCCTATACCACTTATATGAGATATCGTTCTGTGGGTTGAATAATGAGAGATTGGTAAAGGATGTATGGAAAACGTGCATGGGAACAAGGTTGAGTGAGTAATGAAACGCAGAAAGATGTATGAAATGACAGGAGTATCCGAGAATATTGTGAATCAATGGTTGGAGAATGGGGTATATGTGCAGGAATGGATGAAAGAGAAGTAAAAGGAGGTTGAGATGCAGGAGAGGCATCGGGAAGAGCACATACAATCCGAGGGGTGAAAGGTGTCAGAGTATTTCCTCAAATGATGACCAGATTAACCTGGCGCGAGTTAGATACAATTCGGGAGAGAGAGAGGTAGGAAGGTTTGGTTGGAGGACAGGTATGGTAGGTATTTACTCTGCACGAATAGAATGGATACATTGAGTCATTTGGAAATAGAGTGTGAAGATATGTGCAAGAAATGGTTGGAGGAAAACATTAGGATAATACAGGGTCCAGTAGAGAAGTATGATGTTTTTAGAACGCGTCTAACTCAGCGCATAGACAGTGTAGGTTTTTTTAAATGGTTAATACGTGATCACTAAACCTTGCCATTTTGTTTGATTTAGTCATTATGGAATCGTGGATGTCAGAGCAACGCGTAATTGTTACGATATTGAAACTTTGCGTTCTGTGGTTGCTACACAAGGCACATTTCAAACACAATTCAATGTTGCAAGGCACGGTCTACGTTTCCTACGTGAAACATCATTTTTAAGCAAGTTCAGAACCTCCATACTAGAGGATGGTTGAAGCCTAGAGTACCTTGAGATGAAGAAAGAAGTTTCAGAACCTCTAAAAATGTGGCTCGAGTTAGAGCAGCTATGGAAGCAAGTCAACGTCGGTAGTGCATCTTGCGGACGCACTGAGTGACAGATCAGTACGGCGAATTCAGCAAGATGAGACAACTTGTCACAACTCAAGGGAGTCTATGGCATTTTTGAGAATATATTTTCCAGGACGATTCCTATTAAAGAATCACAGGCTTTTGATGAGCTGTCTAATTCTATCACCTGAGAGTTCAAGGCATTCAGGCCAACATGTTGGATGAAGGATGCATAACAACTGCTGAACTCGACTTCAGGAGTATGTGGAAAAGAACCAACATCACTTAGATCACAATAGTTTTCGTACATGAATGATTTTTAACCATTTCTTTGATACGCATACGAAATGGCAAATTCACAACTACCTATTAAACAAATAAAATTTTGATTTAATTGAGCATTCTCTGAGATATGATTTTTTCGAAAACGTCATACTTCTCTGTCGGACCCTGTAGAATGAATGACAATGGATGGAGTTAGTGGAAAGGTTTCAGCAAGACTGTTGTGGGAGACGGAGTTTAAGAGAATTAGCATAGAGTATGCTTATATGTCAGGTAGAATGGAACGTTGTTAAAGTTTTTTATGCGAATGAAACAATTGATTTACTATTTATTAAAACATTTCATAGTGTTTTAATTAATCCTCTAATTGACATAAAAATGTTTCACCACGGTGAGAATTTAATCATAATCTTTATATTATTTTGTTAGTGCATTTAGTAAATTCTTCACGGCAATGTTGTCGTTGTACTGTTGTCCTAATTTGTATTTATTATGTAACTATTTTTACACTCTGTTATTTGCTCAAAGGTTGAGGTACTAACGTGTGACGACATTTACGTGAAGTATAACATTTTAAGGATGCTCTAGTCATTATCACTATCATCAATGTTGGTGGAAACGGTTGTTGTTATTTTAACCTGCATCACAACAAAGACAAAGAGCTTTGATCTATTGTTGTAATTCGACCCATCAATATTGCCTTATCTTGAAGTTCCAGCTACTCGGCTAGTAGTGGTAAATCTGTGGTTTATGTTATCATTTTCTAACGAGGAAAGTGGCATATATAAGGTTTTGATGCTTATTATTTCTTTACACAATTATTAGGGAGCATTGGTTGGTATTTTAAATCTTACGCCAAGATATCGATTAATATTTGGAAAATAGCTACTGCATAACGAGAGGTAGTTCATCAGGAGCCCCCGCTATTTAATGGTTCGTCATTTGTCCTTTCTTTTATTTGGCTTTTAAATTTTTAACAAGTCCTATGATCTGCTCTCCCTCCTGCTAAGACGATAAGTCTTTGAAGTGTGATGTATTTCCACCCTGTCAAGGATTATTTATTGACTCTTAATGAAACTCGTGGTCAGTCGCATATTACTCAAGTTGTTTATATGTTGAAAACTCCAAAATAAAACGTAGTATTGAGTTACTTTTTCTCTGAATGACAAATCGAACAAATCGAAGCAAATTTATATTTTTCTTGTCTTTCTTTTGACAGGAAGAAAATGTAGCCATTTATTATTGAGTTTAGTGTAAAATTAAGCGTGCTAAGTTTTATAAGTAAATGACTACCTAGCATATATCCAATTTTCGATTCGAATTTTTTCTCACTTGGTCGAGAATAGAGCTATGTTTCTATCAAACTTTTAGTACTTTTTTAAGATACCCCTTTTCTTTTTTCTATAGGCTAGTTCGTGGATGACAAAGAATGTTATTTCAATTTCGTCATTTTAGAACTGTGAAAACTGAAGCTGAATTGTTCTTGCAAAAAATTACAGAGCGCCTTCTCAAAATGCCCACAACGTCTCCATTTAAGTACCTGGGGAAGGGCAATTCAATTTAGCAGAGTATGTTTATTGAAAATAGCAAACTTTACCTATCTAAAAGTTAAAACAATAATTATTTCCGCTAAACCTTTTAATAATACTATTACGAAACTATTAAGGAAGTTTAAACATATATTTAGATTCATACACGTGCACTAAAATCCAGACGTTTTACGTTGATACGACGGATAGCTAAATATTTCTTGACTCTACGTACAAACCTATAAAGAGATTTAAAGAACATTTACATGAGATGCTAATCAAAACTGAATCACTAAAGATTGTACATGGATTACTAGTTTCTTACAATCAAGCCTATAAATAAACTGAATGGTTATAAATCTTCACTTCTTTAAAATATTCTACAATTAATACTTTTTTTGTAGTAACATTTAATATTCTGTAGCATATTATATTTTTATTGACTTCTTCTCGCATTAGGGTTTAATTGACTTTTAAGGGTACACATTTCATAAACATAAATAATAGTTTATTTTCAAAAGTAGGACCACTATAAAAGATCGGTATCTACCATGCTATTTTTATTTGTCCAGATTAATGATTGACCATATATTAACGTTGAATATTAAAATATAACAATAATAATTATTATTGTATTTTAGATTGCAAAATATGAAAATATAGATGCTGAAAAGACCGATAATTATTTTTCCCCAAAAAACTTTTGCGTACTTAAAGAATTAACATTGAGAGATGAAGCGAGATATAGATAATATATGATCCCTATTGTTCAACTAATGAATAGTAACGTAGTGTATTTTTATCAGCAAGAAGACACACCTGTAGATAATGTTACATCAATTATTGCACGAGCGTATAATCAAATTATACACTAAACTTTAATTCTCTTTTAAATTATATGACATTAAATCTTATGACCTCTTTTCATGGTTGCTTTTAAAAACATCTATTTTGACTGCTTCTGCCTTTGTTCGAATAGTTGATTAGTTAAGGTAATAAATTTTAATTTATTTGTTGCTGTATATCTCACATTTCTTCTAGTGCTGTGATATTCTAAAATACTGATGGTTGTTGAACTCTTCAAAGGTTAAATAAAACTTCACTCCTGGATCATACATATAACATTCACGTAAAATATACGTTATTGAATTGAGGATTTTCGTACGAGGTGAAACGATAGTTTCCTCCTCTCCATTATATGAAAATATTCAGTGTATATAAACAAAAAAACAGAATAAATTGACGCGCTTTAAATTCGAGGAGCGACGAAATTGGTGTTATTTGAGATTCTAGGGCGGAATTTGGTTTGCAAATTGACGAAATTGTTTCAGACGTTTTCCAGAGACATGCAGTTTGTCCATTTATAGATGTGCCGGCCAATTTTTTTTGACTCCGCGCACCATGAATAATGCCGCGATGAATTTATATGCGGCGCCATCATGAATGCAACAATTTACTAAAATTGCTATCCCGTATATATTTATATTTGTACATATCGTAAAAGTATGAGCTATAAATATATATGCAAAACTTATTTATAATTTATTTAAAGACTTATTTTAATCGATGCTTGAAGCCATTACGTTGTGATACATACAATATTTATAATATAAACACGCATATTCCAATTAAATGCTAAAAGCTTGTAGATAAATTAATAACAATTTAGAATTGTAATAATTGTTGATAAATCTACAATATAGCCTTAATGGGGCTAGATAACCAATACTACACTGACAAAAAAATTTCTTATATTACTACTCAACTTTAGTAATAGGTAGTCCTTTTTAAGTTCTACGAAATAATAACTAATTAGAAGAATAAAATATGTAGTGTATAACTACAGGTTTTTAACTTTTATATTTTTGTCATTATCATAGTAATTTAATCTAAAGTAAAGAATATAATATTATAGTTATAAAGCAAAAAATATAAATTGAATATTATACATAAAATAAAAAGTATTTGCACATTTTTACAACATTGAGGCGTTTTAAAGTAATAGCATTATAATATTTTGTGTAAAAAGTATATTTTATAACTATAAATGCAGATTATGCATCAGTAATTTTATATCAAGATGAAGATGAATTTATTGGTCTCTTTATTCAATGATATTTGCCTATCTTTTTCAGAGATACTTTTTTATTTTAATGCTGGATGTAGCTAACTGAATGAGCTACATAGTTAATTGTAAAAGTTATACGCATTTTCTGGCAAAAATTCATTTATTGATCATACCGGTACAAAAATTAGGTGTCTGGGAGACCACCGGGATGTTGCTTTGAGCCAGGAATATGGTAACGATAAAGACCGAATACCGTGTGGCTGGGATGATTAACATGGTGGAGCCTGACCGTGAAAGTAAAAGGCTGCTGACTGATTCTTCCCTCCACTACAAACTCAATATGGACGATTCTTTGGACGTAAAAAAGACAATAAGCATCGTTTTAATGCGAAGCTTGCTTATTCGAGCTTTATTGGGACAGGAGGATAATTTCGCGTTCCACACGCAGCTCTGCTTGTACTCGTACATCCAGGACAGTGCGAAACTCAATGTTCTTTCTGGTCTTCCGTCAACACCTTCGGCACAAACTTCGCGCAGGCCAGTCAATATCCTATGCACCGAAAATGTGGATGTCAGCGATTTGCTGGATGCTAAATCAACGCAACGCAAACATATGATTCTGGTTTTCGTTCGTTCTCGCTAGTGTTGGGCATCCAGAACAGGGTCCGTCGGCAAAATCTTATAGGCCTTCATTGAATGCCTTGTGCTATCTCCCCTACTGTGACATTTAAGTACAATCATGAAGGCCTCTTGAAGTATCTTAAATGTTTCAGTTGCATTCATTCTAAGCTGTACACAAAACTTGATTGGGTATTGCTATTGAAGCTAACTCTAAGTTAAGCTGTTAACACATTTTACACGGAGACACGTTTTTCACTCAGACAGTTCGGAGCAAACTGACGACCAGGAAGGGCAGACTCTTCCTCAGATTTCCCAGCCCATCTTACCCCATCGCAATGGATAATCGTGCCACAATAAAATCATACACATTACTTTCATAATAGACCCATTATGTATTTTTTGTGAGGGATTTTTTATTGGTAGTTTTTATTTTCGGAATTTTGGGAAAAAAACTGCTGCTTTTTTATTTTACCTTTTTACACGCACATTGTTTACTTCTTTGTAACCTGGATTTATATTACTGCCACTATATTATGCGAGAAAATGCAACATTCTTGAAAGTCTTATATACTTTATATAAATTATATTAATCAATTTACCACATTTGATAATAAAATATTTCTACCTAAAATGGGAATATTTTTTTATTTCTATTTTAATAAATGACTCTATGTACATTGTTCACAAGTCATTAATGTTTCAATAAATAAATAAGAGTTTGGTGAACTCATAGCAACATGAATGGTTGGAATCAGTGCAGAATATTGCCTGTACAAAGAGTTTGTCCATTGTAATAACTTTGCAGTAGGCCTTTTTCTTATCATTTGTATATCCAAAAAATTGTTTCATATTTGCAATTAAATTTAACTTATTGCAAGTGTTTTTAAGACTTACCAGAGATTTGTTATTTTTAATTTTCCTATTTTTCTATGACTTTTTGTGTTGAATTTTGATGTAAGGAGAAAATAATGTATCTATAATTCTATAGATGCTGTATCTTGTTAATGTAAAAGCTTCAAATAAAACATTTAATGTAAGCTTTTGACGCGATGCTAGAAAATTGAAAAACTACTAAAGAATTGTTTTTTAAATTGTTTAGAATTATACAATTATATAATGGAATGGAATGGTTACAAAAATGTGTAAATGTGGCAAGATAGGTATACGAGAAAGTAAATGAGGTGGACACACAAGAGAGACAGGAACAGATAAGAAAGAGTGAATTCAATGAAGTCTATAAGAGGTGGCAGATACATTAGAGCAGGCCAAGAAATCTGGAGGGGGACCAACTGAGGACAGAGGAGAAAGTAATCATGGCGAGAGCAAGATGTGGGTCGGATGAGAGAGGAAGAAAGAGATGGATGCGTGAAAGGTACGGGGAATGTGTGTTATGCAAAGAAGAGAATGATATGTGGGTACATTTGGCAGAGGAATGTAAAGGAGTGGATATGAGATGGGTGGAGAAGTATAGAAGGGTAGTAGAATGGATAAGAGAAGATGGGACCAGGGTTAATATCCTGAGGAATTTGGGAAAAGGAGTGAAGAAAGCGATAAAGAAATGTATTATAAAGATAAGGAAAGTGATTTTCTAAAACACAAGGATTTATTAAACATATTCTTCAAAAAGCACATGATTTTCGAGAAAAAAGAAACTTCAACTACAAATTTATATATAATAAAAACTCTAAAATATATGGAATTTATATATCATATAATTATAAAGCATAATAAGGATATTTTTCTGCTTAAGTACAGTATAATATTCTTAACATTTCTGGCATTTCTTTAACCCCTATAAAATATTAAAATAAACTTCTGTCTCGACGATCATCTGATATTGCTCCGAATACGCTTTTATGTTAGGTAACAAAAAGAAGTCGCAGTAGGGAAAGAATAAGATACACTACCTTGGTGAAACAGGACTATTTTTAACCAAGTGGAGACGAGTCTCCATTATCAAATCGGTGGAATCTATTACTGAAGTACTATCACGTGATCGTTCTTCCTTTCTGCAAAAATACCATGAGGATAATTATCTTGAAATACTAAAAATAGCAGAAATAAACCTTTCGGTCGGTGAGACCGTCTTTTCCTTCTTAGGAGCAGATTCACTCCGAAAAATTTGTTAGTTTGACTATCGTATGCTGAATAAAAACTAACGTGTTACCTAAGACAATTTTCCTTAGCAACCCTACATGTTTTCATACTCGAGCACTTAGTATATCTATATTGGTATTTTTGTGTTTACCAGTGCTTCAAAAATAATCATCAATTCATGCCTTCGGCAAATTGTAAATCCCAAACAACTGCTTTATGTGTTTCGCGAAATAATCTTTCTAGTTCAGGTTTAAATTTATGGCTTAAATATTGGTTATGGACTAAATATTGTTATTTAAAATTAACTTAGAATTCCGATATGATGAATCAAATAAGTTAATCTAAGGTTCACTATTTAAATCATTCGCTTGTCCTATCATCCTAGAAATAGGGTTGTTTTGGTAATAATTTAAGCAGAAAGTTTAAAGTTCTGTCGGTCTCCTTACGAACGTAACTTGTTGAATTAAAGTCTAAATGGACCAACAAATCGACCCATTAATAAGTTTGTGAAGGATGCACAGATATTCTAAACTATTTATATTTAGCTGTAGCATTATTCGGAGTAGCAATCTTAAATATGACATCTACCCAGTTTATATTCTATTGTTTGTAAAAACTTCTTTTGGACTGCTTCTAATCGACCCAAATAGATTGATAGAATAGCTAAACAGCAGTAGCATATTCTAGATTTGGGTGTACAAGAGTGCAGAACAGACGCTGTAGACAAAGGGGAGTCATATGCTTGCATATCCTCCAGACATAACCCCATATTTGTAGTGTCTTATTGCAGATGATTGAAACGTGTGAATTAAAAGATAGTTTAACATCAAAAGTAATTCTCAGATCCTTTATCTCCATTTCTCTATGGATAAAATTATGCACAGTCTTGTACAAAAAGTCAATAGTGTCACGTTTTCTAGGGAATGATATGTGATTACACTTTATTTAAAATAGTTTGTTTAAATTTCACCTGTTAGTTATTTTATTTAAGTCTTCTTGAAGAAAAGTACACTTATTAGCTGATTTAATAGCTTTAAATATTTGTATGCCATCAACATTCAAGAACATCTCGCAATTCAAAATAAAGGAATAAGAATAAAATTGGACAACAATGAGTTCCCTGAGGCACCTTGGAAATAACTGATATCGGTTTGGAGATAAAGTTATTTTATTCTAATCATTTGCCAATTAAAATTTCATTGAAGCCCAGGGAATGGATTTTATGAAGTAATATATTGTGGTTGACACGATCGAAGGCCTTTGAAAAGTCTAGATATATGGAATCCACTTGATTTTTATTATCTATTGTGGTTAATAAAAATTGATTACAAGACAGCAGGTTTGATATTGTTGAATGTTTGTCTGAAACCAAGCAATATGGTTTCAGACAAACATTCAACAATATCAAACCTGCTGTCTTGAAAAAAACAGATCTATCTGTCCAATAAATTTGATCAGCAACCATCTTTTCTAACATCTTAGGAATACAAGACTGTAAGCATACTCCTCTTTAATTTGTAATCAAATGATGATGCTCTGACTTATATATTAGACTCACATATGTCATATATGAGCCCGCAGAGTGAATAAATGCAGTTGATTAAGAGTACAATACATATTGAATAAAACACGATAACTTTGTTTGTATAACTTGAAAACTCGTTATTGTAAAGTTATACAAACAAAGTTATCGTGTTTTATTCAATTTACAAAAATGTATAACGAAGTAGAAGCCTCCAACATATATAACATATAATACATATGCCTTCTTTACCTTATTGGATTTTACTTAATTTAAGATCTCTTCCTTCGACACACCAAGTTTAAAATCGTTAACAATAGAGGTTGCGTAACTATTATTTGAACCTGATCACTACTATCATTTAAGGCAGCCGAGGTAACCTTGGGGCTAAAATTATTCCATTAATTATTAGGGAGGTTGTAGTCTCACAAACCAGTTCTTCGTTGAGAATAATGCTTTACAACGAACAACAAGAAATTATTTGTAGCGATAAGATGGTCACATTGTAGATACCCAGTATTAAGATGAGGCAATCTTTGGGAATAATAATTGTTACGGCCACCTCTACAAATGTAACTTGGTTACTCAAGTATGCTTGTAACAGCGGATCACGGCGAAAATTATCTCCGAGCAAAGCTGGAGTGTAAATTACAGGGGAAGCTCTATTAAATCACAATTTCACCTATTAATTACAACAATATGGTACGTTTACTCAATAATAGACCTTAATTAAATTTAATCTTCAGTTTCAATATTAATTAATATATTATTGGATAATTCCATAAATATTTGTAATCCATAATTAGCAAAAGAATATATATTGCACATTGTTCAAAACGACTGTACATATGCGATACCATTATACATCACACAATTGATCAATTGCACTTTTCGTGATTACATTTGTAAAATTTACGTGTTGTAGTAATCATGTATGTAACTAGTGCAGCCCATTGAATTTCATTGCGAATTATCCCAGTGTTTGTATTCACATGTCAGTGCCGAAGGGATAAAATTCGGGCATTAAAATTGTAACGGTGACACCGTTTCCCATTCGGGTCGGGGGCCCTGTTTATGCCCTTTTTTTTATACGAAGAGTTTCTGAAAAGAGATGGAGGACGGTGGGTGCAGCGACGAATTTGAATGTGCGGAACAGATGTTCGCGAATGGCCTTATTGAGCTCATCGTTTTATCCCAATATATAAACGTGATACCGGTGGAAGTGCAGCGGATCGAAATTCCTCCGACGTCGGTACATTATAATTCCGTAAGAAGAGAACTTTATTATTATCGATAGGTTGGAGCTGCGGTGCGCTCGAATATTGGATTTAATTTTGAACTTAGTGAAACAGCTAGTGAATTAAGGGTACAAATAATTGATATAAAAGTGTAATATTGTGTTATGTTCTGTTTTTAACTGATATTGGTTTTAAAATTAGATTTCTTCTAATAGTCATATAAGAGCATATGAGGTCTAATTGAAAAATATGATATGTATGTCAACGAATGTTTGAGCTGCTTTTTTCTGATAATAACAATTCATCACAGAATAAATCTTGGTGATTATAGTTTTGATAACTCAATTTGACTTTATCTTACAATACAATTAAAACATGAGTATAAATTAATAGCAATAAAACTAACGCCAAAGTAGACCAAATGACGTAGATTGCTTATAAGCATTGTTATTTTTGTACTTGGTCCTTTTGTTGCCTGTTGAAGTATCATATTTGAAATTGTGAATAAAAATATTTAAAACCGATTAAATAAGAAGGCCAAAGTAAGTCAAACATAATGGAAATATAACAAACAGTTTCAAATAAATACATAGTTCACAATCTAAAATCTTGAAAGTTTGTTGATATGCAATCTATTTTAAAGAAAACTTTACTTATTAAGTAAAATTTCCCAGTATTTTTTAAATTTTACAATTAAGAGATTATTATTATTATTTTTACGAAATGTAAAAATAAGTAGTCCTGAAAATGTTAATATTTTGCGTTATCATAAACATAAACATACTTTTTTTATTTAAGTTGGAGGTATCTCAGCACATTTAATAATTCAAATCATAGAAATTAGTTATAAACAGTACTTTTTTAGTCGTCAACTGAACTCGTCAGATGGTGAACACACAAAACCTCGGATTTAGAGCAAGACCAAAATACTGGGTGTCCCATTTTAATCCGCCAGTAGCGATAATTCTGAAACTTTGCATTGAATCAAAAAGTGTTCCAAATGAAAAGTTAATGGTTCTGAGGGGGACATCTGATACCGTAGACTTTGCCCCCCCAGCCCCCCAAGGGGGGCAGGAACAGGGGGCAACTTTAAAATCTTAAATGGAAACCCCTATTTTTTATTGCAGATTCTAATAGACGGTTAAAAAGTATGTAAGTTTTATCCGAAACATTTTTTTATTGGTCGAGAGATGGCGCTGCAAATGTAAAAGTTTTTTGTCAATTAAATTGCGAAAATCGTCACGTAATTAACTGTTATTATTACTTAAGACTTACTCACAACCTTACAAGGTTGTTTTTTTCTCAGCCTGCCCAAATACTACCCCCACCCTCCCTACAAAGACGTAAAGTACTCAAAAATAGCGATTGAGTACTTCTTTTTCAAATTAAATAATGATAAAATAATTCAAAAAAGAATGTCGTTTTTTTTTCAAAAAATGAAGCTATGAGGGGGGCCAGGTCAAACACTGTTTAAAAAAAAATGACATTCTTTTTTAAATTATTTTACCATTATTTAATTTGAAAACGAAGTACTCAATCGCTATTTTTGAGTAATTTACGTCTTTGTAGGGGGGGCGAGGGTAGTATTTGGGCAGGCTGAGAAAAAAACAACCTTTTAAGGTTGTGAGTAAGTCTTAAGTAATAATAGCAGTTAATTACGTGACGATTTTCGCAATTTAATTGATAAAAAACTTTTACATTTGCAGCGCCATCTCTCGACCAATAAAAAAATGTTTCGGATAAAACTTACATACTTTTAAACCGTCTATTAGAATCTGCAATAAAAAATAGGGGTTTCCATTTAAAATTTTAAAGTTGCCCCCTGTTCCCGCCCCCCTTGGGGGGCTGGGGGGCAAAGTCTACGGCATCAGATGTCCCCCTCAGAATCATTAACTTTTCATTTGGAACACTTTTTGATTCAATGCAAAGTTTCAGAATTATCGCTACTGGCGGATTAAAATGGGACACCCTGTATGTATTTATGATTAATTAGGAAGTAATCGGTTATTACTTTTTGTGCCTTTAATGGAATAGAATATTTTCATTATTAAATAGTCCCCAATATTTAATTTGAATTCATTTTCGTTTGTTATATTTCGTAGAAAATATGGCAAACTATCGTACATTTTCAATGCTGAGTTCATAGGCGATTTTTTGTAGAGCGTTAGTCGATGCAGTGGGTATGTATATTTATCAGAATTGCGTGTATTGTAGGAATGATTGATATTATGTACGTTGAATTTACATTTATATTTTGAACTAAATAATATTATTTCGTATATATATATATAAGCTATAAAAAGTAAGTATACCTACCCTTCGGATGTATTCACGACAGCTATCTCTATAATCTAGGTTATAAATGATTTGTAATGCTCTTTTTTTGGATTGTAAAGGTAGCTTTTGCGTAACTCAAATAGTCATAATGTATAAGACTATATTTTATTATACGTTGGAAATTAGATTTATAAACTGTTATTAAACAGTTTATGTCCAATACTTGACGTAACATTCGGAGTAAATAACAGGTTGTATTTAATCTTTTAATTAGTTGGTCGCAGTACTGGTGTCATCTGCAGAAGTAGTTATAACTGTGTTTTTATGTCGAATGTTTTGGGTAAGTTGTTTATATAAATAACGAGCAGTATTGGCCCCAAAATGCTACCCTGAGGTATTTCAATATTCATTGTCTTTATATTAGAGCGTTTTCTATTAATTTCTGTGTTCTATTCTCTAAATATGTACGAAATATGTTTAGACCGATTCTCCTAATCACATAATGTACCAGTTTTTCCAGCAATATTTTTTCGACTCACTGTATCAAATGCCTTTGAGAGGTCTAAAAAGATTCTCAAAGACATCTCTGACCTCTCCAAATCTTAACAAATTATATGATTTTTAATTCCCATATTTTATAAAACCGGGACATTTTCATACAATTTCCAACTTAATTTAGGACCTAAGTTAATCCTTAAAGATTTCAAAAAGCTTTGATCTTTGTTGCCAGATATTAGAGAAAACACCAGATTTACAGTTTTTGTGACAGATAATTTAGCTGTTCTCTATGGTGCAATGAATTTTGGTAATTACTAGTCATATTTATTGACTAAAAAAAGTAGAGGTACAAGTATTGATCTTAACGGCACGATACATTATACCGATACGAATACTGATGAGAGAAATTAGAAAGGTTCATTGTACCAAGCGAACTGTACTTTATTCTTTATTAGCTTCGTTTTTCCTGCTAACATTTAAATTAATATAAACATGAATAAAATCATACAAAAATTTTGGCCGCAGGAATAACAGGCGGAGTACACTGCTTCTCAATGATCTTCCACTCGATCCATATCCTTCCACACACAAGTGATGGCTCTTGTTGCTTCTGGATTCATTCTTGGTTTTTTAAAGTTATAGGTTAGGTTATAAGTTAAATTGGGTAGCTCTAAGGTGTGTTTGCCTCTGGTGAACTGCGACCTAACAGATCTATTGTTCTGCCTCTGACCCATCACTTCCCAATCAGTTCCACGTCCTCCATGAACCTGGTATGCTACTCACTTCTTCGTGGGATAATCGGTCCCTGCCGAAGTGTGAAAAATGCTTGTGAACAATCGCGACACAAGTGCATAGTATGTGCTTGGTCGTTTTATCTGCCGAATCACATAGTCTGCAGTTTCCATCTTCCTCTTTTTCCATTTTCCAAAATGGTTGCGGAGAGAACAGTGTCCGGTGAAATTTTCTATCTCGTTCCTTGTTAGTTCAACCTCCTAATGGCTGTGATTGAATTTAATAAGTCGTTTTGATTGACATAGACCTAATAGATTGTTCCAGTGTAGACATAAGACGTAATTCTGTTCTCTTCCCATTTTTGCACCACCTTTCTTCCGTGCGCCATGGGAAGTCCGCAAAACGGCTCTGGTCTTATAGGAGTGGCATTTGCATCTCTTTTTGGGAGTTCATCTGCCACTTCTTTAGATCTGTACCAAAGGCAATGCAATTACTATAAACTGAGAATATTTCTTGATTATCATAATAATTAAAATGTATTAAATAAGTAAGTAAGTAATAAATTTACTTTCAATTTGACCCTACCCCTCAGTAGAAGCAAAACCGGCTTTTCTTAATCGTTTTTTTCATATACAAGGGCCGCTCATATTCCGTAAATGTTAGTGTTTGAGTTAAAATAAATATGTTTTTACTGTCGCTAGGAGGAAGTGTAATTTTTACAATTTTGCGTACGTGCCAATGCTTAACATGCTTAAATTCCTTCTAAAGATTGATGATAATGGGCAACTTTACAAATATATTTTCTTTTATGAGTTGGATTATATGGGAATTGTTTATATAGACGATTAGCATAGTTGGATTAATGAGGCTGTTACTTGTTAAAACTCCATATCACTTAATAAAATACTGACACTTTTACATTTTTAATCTACCTGACAAAGCCACTGTGTAGTGATATATTGTCGTAGAAGTAAAAATATTTTTGAAACCATATACTATGTCAGTATTTTATTAGGAGATTAGCTTAGTTCTTTATATACTATGACATTTCATTAGTCATTGGAGTTATACTGCATAGGATGCATGATATTATTTTATAGCAGTCCTAAGGTAGTTTCTATGATTATTAGGTGGAGAATAACACTTGTTTTGTTCCATATTGTTTTTATATTCAGTTGCCTGACAGCTGCCTTAAAAGTTTTAACTTTGATAATGGTCTGCGAAGACCGAAACACGTGTCAGGCAACTGAAAATAAAAACAATATGGAACAAAACAAGTGTTATTCTCCATCTAATAGTAATATCTGTTTCTATCAAGATTGTAGCGCAACAAGCATTAACTTTATTAGTTTCTATGATTTCATATTCAAAAAATTGAATAGAGTATAGGATAGTCAGTAGCAAATCTGTACTTCTTACTTTTTTCTCGGAGTTTACAAATGACTAAAACAGGCACTTACTTTTTGATATGGCGGTGGTGACATGGATGATATTTCGTAGTTTTCCTAGGTAGATCTATATGGTCTCGCAAATGTTTTCTGAACATACATTGCAAGTATCATCTGTGTAAAATAGACCTTTATTAGCATAACATATAAAAATCTGGCAGCTCATCGAAATACACCATATAAAAGAAAAAAACAAATGAAAAATTCTTTTCTCTGCCCTATCTTACATTACTCCACTCTACTTCTCCCTCTCTGCCAACCCAATCTCCTTTCTATTTTATTTTATCTTCAATTATTCACCCCATACACTCTTGTACCCTTCCATCCAATATTTGCTCACCCCTTCGTACTCCTCTACTAAATGTCATTCCTACGCACTCCACGCAACTCTCTCCCATCCATCTATTTCTCTTTCAATTCCGCTCTTCCCTAATTACTTCGGCATTGTTCCATTCACCTGCCATCTCCCATACCCCTCATTGTAATCGCTCCTCTCAGCTTTTCCTGCTTCTCTACTTCATTCTCATATACCAAATCCCTCACATTTACTCCTTTCTCAAGCCATTCATTCACCACTTTCTCTGGAAATCCACCATCTGCCCTCCCCCACACCCCTGAATCTCTCCCATATCACTTTCAACAATCTCCCCTTTACCAACGCACACACTTGAGGTACCCTCTTCACCTCACTCCCTTATCTCTTGTTGTTCAATTATTGAACGAAAATGATAAGAATAAAATTAAAACAATTTTTTCATCCATTAAAGTAATTATGGATGTTTTATTTTTGTTTTATCCTTACTTTTAGTCTAAATATAGCTTTAAAAGTGTGACAAGATATTCGATAACAAAATCATAGAAATAGTAGTTGCTATGAAAAGTCATTGTTTGTCATCTAAATTGATTAACACATAATTAAATTAAAAATGAGTGCTTACATCACAAAGGAAAAAAATCAATGTTTCAAAAAGTCAGTATATAACTCTCCCTCCCCACACTCTCATCTGTGCATATGTATGAATTTTCTTCGAGGTAGAGTAGATCGTTTGTATACGATGGTTAACCTCCTTCAGGTATCTCGCATTTTTCAAAGAAAGGTTTAAGACTGTTTTTTGTTTTATGTCAATACCTCTTATACAGATTGTGTTGGAGTATTTAAGTTTTCTATAAAATAGTGTCAAATTCTTTTGTCATATTAATATATAATCTAGTAACTTGTGATTCCTATCTAATGCTGCTACTAGGTAACATATTGAGTAATTGCAGATACTGTTGAAAATCAAATCAATCCATGTTTTATGTAGTTTTATTTTTTACTAGGTTATTATTAATTTGTATTTATATGCTGTTTACTAAAATTTCTAAAATAAAGAAATAACCGATACAAATTTTGATGAAAGTTCTAAAGAAAATATGTAACCTTCTAATGATATATCAATGATTATTTTTAAATATTTAGGTCGAATATAATTTATAAATACAATAGCTTGAGACTCAGATTTGGGTAATCCCCCAAAATAATATTTCCTTAATCGTCACTTTACGTACCCCCACTACATTTAAGAATCAGTTTTTGTAAGTAATTAGTTTTAGACAAATTTTGCATTTTGCTTTCATCCTATAAACATCTTATACACATCATCAATGAACGTAAACACTTTAATCGATTATTGTTTGAGGCTTTCAGTTCGTGATACATTTTGAATATTTAAATAAACACTTTCTTTGTAGATATCAACAAAGTATGTGTTTTATTTAAAGTAAACACTTTATTTTAAACATTTTGAAATTGTAAATTTTCGTACAGTGTAAATATAAGATTGTATGCAAACACTTTTTTTTAATTGAAACATCAACTATATTAGTAACTACCACTTGTGGGAGAAACATAGCATATGCAACTGGAGAAAAAAGCAATACTTTTAATATCTGACTAATTAATTACAAATCGGCTTTTCAAGTTTACAATTTATATTCTGGGATGCTTATTTTATTGTGAAAAAATATTATCGTCTAAACTATAAAATAAATAATCTATCTATCAAATATATTAATTAGAGTACAGTTAGTTATTAAGGTCAAATACAAATATTTTTATTTTTATGTTTAGAAAACTAATAACTATTGATTTAAATGCATATTGTATTCTAGTTGCGTTTTGTAAAAAATAACCTGCTTTGACAACAAAATTATAACAAAACTGATATAATTAACTATTAACTGTGTTCTAAATTTTCTAGTAATAATTAACGATCTTTAAAACTTCTAAAACTATTTAAAAAATAATGATGGTAATGGAACTTGCATGTCCGGAGGTTAATTATTTTACCTTGGTTTACTAAATTTTTAATATGATGCTCTACATTCGTACATGTGGATAGTTCATACAATAAATATAAGCCTATAATTTAAAATTATTATTTTTAAGAGAGAGTCCGTTTCAGTATGATTAAGTGCATGCAAAATATATGAATTTACCACATATAGTTATATTTATATTTAATACATCATCAATGAGAATATTGTATATTAGTGTAATAGATCAATTGTAGGTATTGTAAAATAATTATAAATGCTTGCATAATATATCACGTATAAGAATGACCATCCAATAGGTATCTTCGATATTCTTCATAAAATAATAATAATATCGCCTAAATATATAATAAAGAAAATACTTTGGAATTATGAATTTTAATTAAATAAGTGGATATTTTCCTTAATACTCAACGTAATTAGTTCTGTAGATTTCACGAATCCGTCTCAAGTTTAAATTCGGATTATCAGTTCATAAGTTTTCATTGTTGTGTAAATTGCCGTGCATACCAGTGTAAGTTTTTAATTTTTTATTTTATTTATTTTATTACTTGTTTTTATTTGTATTCAAACTCAATTTTATATTTAAGCTGCACTGATGAGATTGGAAGATCGAAATACATGTCAGCAGATATTTATAAACTTGATTGTTAAATTATTTAATTACTGTTTCTAGTTCATTATAATTATGTCATTGTAAATTTAATTCGTTTTCATACTTTCTCATTACACATTCTATCACAAACGGTTAAACGTATATTTAATTATTTCTTAGGTTTATGTAACAAAAATAAAAATATAAAAACTTTGATAGCTGTGCTATTGTAACACGTAAATTACTTTCTATAGTTTAATATCTCTCGAGGTATTACCTAGACAAGTTGTTTCAATAATTAATCAACAAGTGTCATTACTGTAGATTTACGAAATGTTTTCATATTTAATATATATTGAAAACGTCTAAATCTAAAATTTTTAGTTTAAAATTAATGTAATCTTACTCTCAAAAATAATATAATCGTCATATTTACCTGTTTCATTTCTATATAAAATATATAAAAGAAAATGAATCTAATGCATTTTATAAAGAGAATGGTTGCGACCGTTACTACGTGGTAATCCATACTTACACTGAATTGAAAAATTCACTATGTTTTAACCACAAATAATTATTGTAAAAATATTACATAACATGTAGGCACAATTATATAAATCTAAACAACACAGCACGACTCGAGTTTTGACGTTTTATCGTCATTATCAAGTGAATTATAAATTGATGAAATTGTTATTTTATACTAACTATTTTGGGGTGAGGGAATATACCTGCCGCTAATTGTTTGCGGATTATCTCGGGAGGGTAGTACCAGATTAAAAAGTGGCGAAAAGATTAGTTCGGTCTGCTCATTAAGAAGATTTACTGACGGATTACGGCTCTGTTTGAAAATTTCCAATTTCTAAAGTTACATTTAGCCCTATAGAACAAACTCTCCTCTCTCAAAATCCCAATTATAGTCCATTTATTACCAACAAATCCGACAAATCCTCAATAATTGTAGAATCGGAACTGGCACTCAAAAGAGTGTCATATAGCAGATCATATAAAATCCTATGTCCGCAATTTTGCCAAAGACTCCACAGTGATTAAATCACTTAAATCAAAAATATCCTCTAATTCTTTAGTCCTGACTAAAGCAGACAAATCCAATTCAATAGTTATTCTCGAAAGAGAACAGTATATTACTAAAATGAACGCTTTCATTACAACTGAAAACTTAACACCCCTAAAAAAAGATCCCACCCTAAAATTCCAAACCCAAATCAGAAATCTTCTCAAAAATATCACAGTGCTGTTCTCAGATTTTGAAAAATTAAAAATCGTACATCAAAATCCCTTACCTCCTAGGCTCTATGGTCTCATTAAAACTCATAAACCTGATTCTCCTATACGACCCGTAGTTTCATATATTAACAGTGTAACAAGGAATTTAGCAATTAGACTTAATGAACTCTTCAAGAAATATACCAAATTTGCTCCAAAACATTCAGTAAAAAATTCACTCGCTCTATCCGAACAGCTCAAATCCACAACAACTCCCAAAAATTCAAAACTTGTATCATTTGACGTTAGTAGCATGTTCTCCAATATACCCATTAAGGAATGTCTCGAAATTATTCAAAATTTACTCGATAAATCACAGTGCAATTATTTGATTAGATCAGAACTCTATCAATGTTTAGAAACTTGTGTAAACCAAAATTATTTCAAATTCAATAATGAATTTTACCAACAAACCACAGGTCTTCCAATGGGATCTCAATTAAGTCCTCTCTTAGCTGAAATATTAATGTCCAATATCGAAGAAAAGATTTTCTCGCTTGATTTTGCCAAAAAACACATTTCCTTCTGGTATAGATATGTTGATGATGTAATAGCGTGTTTCAGTGGCACACCACGTCAATTAGATCAGTTTCTCAATCTAATTAACAGCATTCATCCTAAAATTAAATTCACTTTAGAAATAGAAAATAACAACAAAATTAACTTTTTGGATTTAACGTTAATTCACCAAAATAATAAAATTTAATTTGATATATACAGGAAGCCTACTAACGTCAACTCAACAATCCCATTTGTCTCAAATCACCCGTTGTCACACAAACTTGCTGCATATCACTCAATGATACATAGAGCTTTCTCCATCCCCTTAACTACTGACAGAAGAGCCGCAGAATTAAATAAAATAATTTCAATTGCCAGTGACAATGGTTTCCCCACGAACCTCATTCAAAACCTAATAAACAAAAAACGTCATCAAACCACAAGGGTTTTAATATATCCGAAAATAGCTAATTCAAATACATCGTTCATTCCGCTCACATACTTTGGAAAAACTAGCGAACAGATTGCTAATATTTTTCGAAAAGAGAATCATCAAGTAGCGTTTAAACCTCCTGGAAAATTATCAAACATGCTATTCAATGCCAAAGATAAAGTCGATCCTCTTAAAAAATCTGGGGTGTATGAGATCCGTTGTTCAGAATGCAATAGTGTGTATGTAGGTCAAACAGGACGAAGTGTATTAACTCGTTTTTCAGAACATCATCGTGCTTTTCGTCTTAATCAAGACACTAGCTCTTTTTCAAATCATTGTTTAGAATGCAAACACCAATTCCCGGATATAAATAATCTAAAAATCTTGCATAATTGCAACAAGGGCGCTAAGCTTAATCTGCTGGAGTCATTGGAAATTTTCAAACAGAGCCGTAATCCGTCAGTAAATTTTCTTAATGAGCAGACCGAACTAATCTTTTCGCCACTTTTTAATCTGGTACTACCCTCCCGAGATAATCCGCAAACAATTAGCGGCAGGTATATTCCCTCACCCCAAAATAGTATAAAATAACAATTTCATCAATTTATAATTCACGTGATAATGACGATAAAACGTCGAAACTCGAGTCGTGCTGTGTTGTTTAGATTTATATAATTGTGCCTACACGTTATATAATATTTTTACAATAATTATTTGTGGTTAAAACATAGTGAATTTTTCAATTCAGTCTAATGCATTTTAATAAACTTGTTTGTTTAAAAATGGTTTATTTCAAAATACGCGTGTACAAACGGACGGGTTCTAACTTCTTAATGTACATAATATAAACTATAGACTAATTTATAATTTTATTCTTAAAGACTAAGGGCAATATTACAAATTAAGCATTAATATAATTACGGCGCAACAATGCGAGAATATCCATATTAAATAGGACAGATCATTATTATTCTAATAATACACTTACGAGTATTGTGATGGTCCCTTTGGAATGTGAAGTTTATCGGCCTGGGTTTGCTGTACCTAAGAGTTGTTCCTCTTCTTTTTTCCACAACGCACTTAATTATAATCTGTTCGTTGGATATTCCGTCGTACGTCACAAACTATTTGCGAAACGACGCAAAAACATTCAGTCTGATAAAGTAAACGAAATGCGTTAGAAAAAGAACGCACTGTAAAACTTTCGTCGTTTTTTGAAGCGATAGTGTGTGACGTACGACGGAAGATCCAACAAACAGACTATATGTAGGTTATTACAGTCCAGATACCAGGCCTGATGAAATCCTAGTCGTCTTAGAATTTTGGGAGGGGTTGAGCTACTGGTGTATCTTGCAGTGTTAATCTTCTTAGCTTAATTCTAAAGGCAATTAATCTTTCATCATTAATTTTTATGTTTGTAATATTAATTAATATGGGAACTCCAGAACTTGAGTCTTGAACATTATGTTCGTTATTTTTGTAACCTATTAAAAACTTATTTGGTCTAATTGAGTTCTTTAATTTCTGATTGTTTTTGGCATTTTTATTGTGTTCTTGGTTGTAGATACTATCAGGAATTGGTGTGTGTATGTGTGAGATGTTCCAGGGTATTCCCAAGAAGGTTCAGCTTTATGAATCTACTTTTTATTATATTGTCTTTACATTTGATTTATGTTAACAACGGCAAATTTGTTGGGCATACAACTCAAGTTTTGTGCATTCACTATTAAAAGGTCATTTTATCGTTCCATTTTAGGATATAGTTAACATTTTGTATTATTATATAGGTATTCTGATTGTATTTTTGTGGGTATTTTATTTAGATAGTATAATTACCACGACGCCCTGAAATATTTCCGGAATACGAAAATACGAGAAAAATACGGTATTGTTTTTTTTTTATTTTTACTTTTCGACGTAGTTTCTTCGAAGATCAATACACTTTTTCTCTTCAAGCTGTCGGAAAAGTAGGATGTTTCGAGGTCTGCAAAATAACCATCTGTAGCGGCGATTACCTCCTCATTCGAGGCAAATTTCTTTCCTGACAGCGATTTTTTCAGGTTTAGAAATAGAAGTCGTCGAGAATATGAAAAATGCGAGACTAATTCGTAGCACAACTCATTCAATTTGGACACATGGACACGACGATGCCGGATGAATGAGTCGATGCATTATCGTGATGAAAAATATTTTTTTCCGCTGCAAACAAGGCAGTTTCTCCTTCAAATACTACATTGAATCGGGTCAATAAATCTCTGTAGTATTTCCCCGTAATCGTCCTTCCTTTCTGCAAATAGTCAATGAGAATCACACCTTGGGAATCCCAAAAATGATCGTGGAACGGTCTTTGCTTTCTTCGGAGCCGCTTCGCCCGGAAAAGTCCACTGCTTCGACTGTTCCTTGGTCTCTGGTATGCAGTGGTGGATCCAAGTCTTATTTACGGTTACGAAGCGTATGAAGAAATTCCTTGGATTGCGTTGAATTCAGGCCAGATACGGTCACCCCTTTTAGTTTTTGCTCCGCTGTGAGCAAACGTGGTACCCATCACGTCGAAAGCTTTTTCATTCTCAAAATTTCGTGTAGACTATGGCCAACGCGTTCTTCTGAAATGCCTGTTGTATCTGCTATTTTTTCATTTCATCAGTGGTAGCGGTTTTTGGGCGTCCACCCAGAAGCTTATTCGCAATGAACCTCTAGCAAAATAATTCGAATTTCCGCGGCTGTTTTCGCAGCCATCCAGAAGAATTTTATCACTGCACGTAATTCAATTTCATCCATTTTTGTGAAACCGCCAGACTTGCTGTACAAAATACACTCTTAAACATCAACTATTGATAGTAATCATCTGAAATTTTGACAGTTGCTGTAAAAGGATTGCTCTCGCTGACCAATTAATACACTTCAATCATCGTACGCCATCTCTTGCCGATTCCGGAAAAATTTCAGGTCGCCCTCATAATTAATTAATTTTATTTCAAGACGTCCTTACTTAACCCTTTCAACCCTGAATATTTTCGGGTGTCCAGTTTTTTTTGGTACTATTTATTATTATTTATTACTATCACAGATACCTCTATACAAAGTTTTGTTCAATATACTACCCGCGTAGCAAAACTAGGGAGGGGTTGCAATCGCCACGACTGGGTGTAGATGATATTCAATTAGAGACACTGCTGTTTCGAAAGTCATCTTTATTTATTTCACAGCTATTTCAAAGTCATACGAAAACTTTTGAAGCAGTTTCTATATTTTTTAATACTTGACACTTTTCACACTTTATGCGGGTACGACTTCCATAAGTCGCTAACTTGCCGCATTGTTCATGTACATATAGATGGGATGTCCATTGGTTAATGCTATCGAATATCATATCAGTCACTGGAAGTGATTGTTGATTCAGACGCTTCTTCTTGGTATTATGTGTAGAGAGGTGGCTAGAATTTGAAGGTCGCCCGCGTTTTGGAGTACTGAGTATAAAACCACCTAGGAAGGTAAATCCTTCCACAATTAAAATGGTAAAATGTCAATGTGAAATTCGTTTCTTTTAATTCTGTTATCAAATGTATATTCTAGCCACGAATTACACACTGCTAGATTGAAGTAGTAAAACATAACTCTAAACGTCCATTTGCGATTTCGTATGAAGGTACGGTATACAGGCCATTTTATTTTAGACATTTGAAATTAGAATCTGTACGACTGAATTAATGTCAGGACTATCCATTAATATCAGCTATTCATTTAAATGACGGATTACTGTATAATGCACAAAGTATATCAAAATTCAATAAAAACCTGCTGTAGAATTTGTTAAATTATTATTAAAGAGACACAGTTTTTAACCGACTGCGTTTAAATGTTAATTTTGATACTAAGATAGAAACTATAAATTGCTAATAGGCATAATGGTTGAAGATGTAGGCCCAACTTTGATAGTAAACTAAAGAAAAATGATTTTAAATGTTTATTTAATTTAAAATAACCAAACCCAACTGTTTCTAAAAATATAATCATCACAGTCTTGGATTGGATTTGTGGGTTTTGATTCGATCGCATAAAATTTGATTTAGAATTTAGATTTTTTGTAATTCGAAAAAAATTTGGCTTTTACCGAAATTTGAAAAATTGAGGTTGAGTCTTTATTTAAATGATTTCAGTTTTCAGTTGCTATCAATGCATACATTTTGTTTTTTATGTGTAATATTAATATCACCTCTCTTGAAAAAAAATGTTTTGTATTTTTTTTATTAAATTGGCACATTGGATTATCTGCCAACTACATTAAAATTCACAAATCAATGTAATAAAGTCATTGCAGATTTGTTTTAAATTAAAAATATACAATTTAAAATCATGATAATTTTACAATTATCTTACTTTTTTGTCAAAATATATCTCAATAATAGTATACTAATAACAATATGTAAAAACATAAATAGTTACTTCTAGTTTGATAATGTCACTTAATAAAGTCAGTGTTATACACAGTTAAAAAGTTTTTTATTTATGAAAAGTTACACTCAAAATACATTAATTATAATGTCTACCTAAAAATGACTGCATATTTTGCAAATTTTGAATTCCAAACTAATCACTATCAAAAGTAAAGGAATTAAAAATGCAGAAAGGCTTTATTTATATAGCTTCGAAAAGATAATAAATTATATCTGTTTCCTTTCTTCACAATTTTATTTAAATTCATAGATATATGTGAATTTAAATAAAATTAGTACTTATTAATTAATCAAGTTTATCTTCACGTAACTCACAAAAATCAAACTATTTTCTAAAGCTTTAAAAATCTATGTAACAACCTTTATCCGCATAATGGATTACTGCAAGTAAATCTCTTCCGAGTTTAATTGTTTTTAAGCAAATTATTCTCAAACGTTAAATTTGATTGTTTCAATCAAAATAATATTTCTTAAACTTTCAAGCCTGACCGATATAAATTATTTTACAAGTTATTTGAAGGTTATCTGTTTTTAATGTTCAATTATAAAATAAAGTTGAAATTTCATAAAAGTTACTTTTACATTATTTTGTTAAGAATATTTTTAATTTTTCGCTAATCTAAAAAAGTTAAACTTTGGAAACGAGCATTGTCATCTGAATTTGCTTTGTGGTAAACAAAATAACATAAAGTTACATTGCGTGACATGCTATCAATTCAGTGATCTATAGCTGCCTGTGGTTTACTGTTCCATGCTTCTTGAATCCGTAGTTGGAGATCGTGTAAGTTATCTGGAGAATGTAGTATATTACCTAGTTGCCTATTGATCGCATCCCATACATGTTCAATGGGCTACAAAACAAGTGATTGAGCAGGCCATTTGACGACGGCGATGTTAGCTTCTTCCGAAAACGTATTGGTTGTCTTGGAATATGATATGGCACGCATTATTCTGTTGTAAAATAGCATTATAGCATTTTCAAGCCTCTAAAATATGAAAGCGCAACAGGTTCCAGCACATTGGCAATGTAACTAGCTGTGTTTAGGTTGCCGTTAATGAATGCAAAGGATGATCTGCTATCATAACATTTTAATTCCATATCAACACTCCTTGAGTGGATGATGTTATTCGTTCTAAAAATTTTTGGATTGGCACATTCTCCACGCATCTGTCTGACCTTCCTACGATCGAAAGGATCGAGTTGCTGAAAATTTGTCTCCTGTGGCCAAAATTCTTCGCGATTGATAGTTCCAAGGACGTTCAGATTCAACGCGAAGGAATGCTTATATATAGCGAAAATTCAGAACCGAATCTTACAATTGTTGCTCCTTATTGATCGACAAAATATATGTATTGTTAATTATCCTCGAATTATTGGTTATGATATTTATTCAGTTTATTATTATTTTCTATTATCTGGCTTTTCAGCTAAAATATATACAATATTTGCCAACATATTTTTCAAAAACAACCATATTTTAGACAAACGCACGATCATAAAATATATATTTTTGAAGCAGTAGAAAATCATGAAGCCAAAATTAATTTCCGTTTTCCGCCATTAATGAGTTGACAGATTTAATATATTCTTTTTATTTTAAATCTATTGAAATTACCTTTGTCCGTATTTGTTATTATTTTAAATTTGATAATAACTGAAACAGGTCGAAACTATAATCACAATGTTTCAAAATATAAAGTTCTCAATCATTACTTCAAAATAAACCACCAAGTAAAATTTGATTAAAACACTAACACTTTCTTCACAAATAAGTTTAATTTCGGTAGATATCCATTTCGGATACTATGCACCCGTTATCAGTAGCTTATAACTTAATTATAATCTATTAATAATGAATCCTTAGTACCCGAAATGTACATCTAGCGAAATAAAATTTATTTATGTTAGTGTTTTAATCAAGTTTTAATCATATGTTTACGTAACTCAACCACAAATTTCTATATCATGTAAAAGCTGACAACATTCAAGTGAAATACTTGATTAAAACGAATAAAATATTTTTGCGGTCTGAAAAGCCAAGGTTTATGCTAAGTATCTTGATAAAAATATTAAATATATCATATATATATATCTAATTTACTTTATCTATTTAGCAAAATAATTGTTATGCATCAATTACGAAGGATTGCAGTTATATACTTTATAATTTCCTAGAGAAACAGCGAAGAAGTTTAAATTAGTCCGGAAACATTTTTACTTACCTGTTATTTACCTTGAACGTTTATCCCATTTTATACCAATCAACAAAACCATGATAGTTTATTGTAGGATTAATATAATTGCTAGTATATTGAAAAATAATATAACATTTTTCTCTATATTTATGCATACAATCAAGAAGTAATTAAGTCAAGTATTAATTGTTTAATAAATTGAAAATTCTGTCTACTAAAAGTTTATTTTTTCTAATTATTATAATCGTTATAACATTACTTACCTTACGTTTTAATTTACATCCTTTTAATATTTTGTTTTTCTTCCATTTCTGCATTCTACGTGTTGAACTACTTGGATTATTATGTAATAAATACTGCGTTTCTAATGTTCTCTTTTCTCAATTTTCGAAAGAACTTCAGATACATGACCGCTGTAGATAACGAAAGACGACACGCTAAATAATGAATCGCTTCCTCTAATAAATATGTGTGTATGGGAATGGGTTCGAGACTGCTAATTGCATTCAGGACTAGTTAATAATGTAGTTTTCCCATAAAGGCGGGATTAAACGTAAATTAGATTGTGTGCGCGCGAAGAATTCCAATAAAGTGGTCCCGTGTGGTGATGGTAGTGGGAGTGGGGAGGAAATGGAGGAAAATAACAAGTCGATCGGATTAGTTTCAGCTTTATTGATGGATTTCTTTATAATGGCTATGGCTGCTAAATAATGATTAATTATGTCACGCACTACTCACGAATCAGGCAAAAGATCCTATATCGCTTCGGCTAAGCAGGCGGTTGCATACAGTATGTACAAATAATACGGGATTCCCTAATTTCCTTTTAACAATATTAAACACACTTGTTTATACATTATGTACAGTCTCAGCAAATTCAGTCTCGCACTGGATATGTAAAACAGTCTGTGGTCGTTCCACCTGGTGCTTTTAGCCAAGAGATCACCTATTACATAGCACAGTAAGCAGGGCTAGCAGGAGCGCGGGGGCCTGGTTCTGGTTGGTGCGGGGCGAGGGTGCGCCGTCCACTCCGGGTGGCTCGTGGACCGTGTGGGGCCGATTCGATGGCAATGTGAACTCTCCGTCATAATCGTACTCTGGAAAATAATCCAAGATTAAGCTGAAAGTAATTACACGTGCATGTCAGTTCGAATCACCTGTGCGCGCCCCTTCGTCGCTTTTACCTGATACGACGCGATTCTCATCTGTTCCACCGCCGCGCTCCCTCCTATCACCGGCTCTACCCCGTGCTGCAGGACACAAACATAATCATTACAGGTCATGCTGACATGTTCACTAATTCTCTTTAACAAGTCATGTTATATGTATGTTTATTTCAACTAACAAATAAACTACCCCCTAAAATAGAGACATGTTTACAAATAATGCCAAAGTATACGAAGTATTTAATGAGGTGGTCTAAAAAGTGAGGTCGGGCTTAAAGAATGCAATGTTAGAATATACACGTTGTCCCCTGAAATTTTGAATACGGGCAATTGAATGCATTACTTGTTGCTTAGCTACCACGCTTGTAATAAAATAGGGAATCAAAATGAAACATATTTACATGGCATTTTAATATTACTATTCTTACAATCACAATTCTGACGTAACGAATAACAAATAACTACAATGTTCACATTATTAAATGTTCGAAAACATCTCCTTGTTGAGCCAAGCGATATCCCAAACGATCATAAAATTCCCATTTTGAAGCTAACGGGTGTCCAACAATTTGTGCAGTCCTGGGTGGCGTTGAAATCAAAAACGTAGGTCGATTCTTACATGTGCCAAATAAATGAACTGACATTTTAACTGTCAAACATAACCTAAACGTGCATTTAAAGTGTTGTTTAAATGCACGTTTAGGTTATGTTTGACAATTAAAATGTCAGTTCTTTTCTTTAGCACATGTAAGAATCGACCTACGTTTTTGATTCCAACGCCACCCAGGACTGCAATAATTGTTGGACACCCGTTATATAAGTCAAATTGACATTCATTTGCAGCAACAACCATGGCAACCAATAATAATAATCGAGATGCAATACAAACACATTATTCTTATTCAAAATTTCTGGGGACAACGTGTATACACAAGGTATACCGTTAATGGGGAAATGGCTAAATCATTGATTTATATTTTGTAAATATATCCTGGAAATATAAATTCAAATTCGAATTTAATTAATGAGTTGGAATAATTCTTATTTTAGTTAATAGATTGTTTTAAAATAGTTAAAAGTATAGAAATTACGAAATGACAATTGGTTCAAGGAAAACTAAAAACTTTTTTTTTAATTTGTCAAAAAAGCTATAAAATTTTATTCAATTTTAGGAAAGAAAACATTTAAAATTCTAAACTAAAAACAGTTGATAACATTAGTTAAATTTTTATTAATAAGAATATTATGTTTTAAACTTTTAGCTGTTTGTTTTCCTGAATTTAATGGTATAATTGCAGAGATACACTTTCATAATAATAAATCAATAGTACCTTAGGGAAATGCATAATTTATTGGGTTAAGTTAAGAGTTTATTAGGATAATAAATATCATATTGAGATCGGTCAAGAGTACGCTAAAGCAATAAATAATTTATTGGGATATGTCAAAAATATGCTAGGGCAATTAATTAATTAATTAGGGTACGTCAAGAGTAAGCTAGTGTATTGAAGGTGTTGAATAGTTTGTCGCATAGGAGAAGAATATGTTAAGGCAATCAATCATTTATTGGTATAAGTCCAAAGTACGCTAAGATAATGAATAATTTATTATGATTAATAAAGATTATTGTTTATTAATATTATAAATTTGATAAGTTATTAAAATTATTTATGCGGTCTTATACTCAAAAATATATTTGTAGTTAAAAAACTATGAAGATTTATCTATAAAAGGCTTTGGAGAATACGAGTTTTATTTTATTTAACCCTCTCGCTTTTTCTTAAGGTTTTATAATTTAAGTTATTAATCTCGTCAAGTATTTAACATACTTATTCATTGAATGTCCACTTCTAAGCGCAACAGGTTGGAATTTGTATTAGTTGATCATAAATCACCCTGCCAGAATATGACTTGATTTTTTTATTAGTTTTCATAAAAATCTTTATATTTAATTTAATATAAAATCTCTGCGAATAAGAATTTTTAAGAGCAATGGATATGAAACGAATGTGTTTTGTTCAAAACACTCGGTTTATGTTAAGGTTTAGTGATTTAAGTTATAAATCTTGTCGAATATTTCACATACTTATTTTTTCGAACGTCCACTACCAAGCGCAACAGGTTGGAATTTGTATTAGTTAATCATAAATCACCCCTGCTAGAAGATGCATTTAAAGGATCAGTTGTTGTTTTATATAAATTGTTTAAATATTCGTAAGACAATTATGGCAAAAATAAAATTTTCACAATTATTTAATGGCCTTTACTTTAAAATATTTAAATGAAATAGATGTATTTTTGCGAAATCAAAATTAAGGTAAATTTATATTTGTTAATAATTAGCATATCATAGTTGATTGATCAGTTTACACTATCAAAACTAAGTGAACATATTCTGGTAGAAATCTGCATGTAAGGAAAGTTTTAATTGTAATATTTACTTTCGTTTATTCATGACCGAACAAATTAGTAAAAAAATTGCTTTTATTAATTAATTTCAGCAAACTTAATAAACAATTAGGTAGAAAAACTATTTTGCAAAAGTTTAATTAATTCTAAACAAAGAAGCAAATGAAAAAAAATTTCATTATATAGTATGTAAATAAAATACTAAGTTTTTTTTCTCAATTTAGTTAAAAAAGAGATATAAGAAATATTATTAAGCATTTATATTAAACGAAAACTCTAGTGCCTTTTCAAATTACACCTTAAAATATAATCATCCATTCCTCAAAATTATAATTTTACAGAATTGCCCAAAAGGCGAATAATTTATAATCTGGGATCTGCTCTTGTTAATTTCTATTGCTTAAAATTGATTGTCACAGGTCGAAT
>CAXAKX010000350.1:0-7500 GCA_963969525.1 Ontholestes murinus
GTGTTCTCATTCCGATTACGGGGCCTCGGATGAGTCCCGTATCGTTATTTTTCGTCACTACCTCCCCGTGCCGGGAGTGGGTAATTTGCGCGCCTGCTGCCTTCCTTGGATGTGGTAGCCGTTTCTCAGGCTCCCTCTCCGGAATCGAACCCTGATTCCCCGTTACCCGTTACAACCATGGTAGGCGCAGAACCTACCATCGACAGTTGATAAGGCAGACATTTGAAAGATGCGTCGCCGGTGCGAGACCGTGCGATCAGCAATAAGTTATTCAGATTCACCAAGTTGTACGATGAACGGACTCGCGTCCGACACCGATTGGTTTTGATCTAATAAAAGCGCTCCTTCCGTCTCCGGTCGGAACTCTGTTTGCATGTATTAGCTCTAGAATTACCACAGTTATCCAAGGATAAGTGGTACGATCTAAGGAACCATAACTGATTTAATGAGCCTTTCGCGGTTTCACCTTAATTTGGCTTGTACTGAGACATGCATGGCTTAATCTTTGAGACAAGCATATGACTACTGGCAGGATCAACCAGGGAGCTGTGTTTAGTCGCGCACACTCGAGCGGCGGCGCTTACGCGCGCGCGCGCCCGGTGTAACGACGAGCTCATTTATTTATAATAAAGAGGTGGTTCGAAATTCTGCTCTGCTGAACGGAACATCGCACATATCCCGGTTTACGCGTGCACGGACCCCCGACGTTAACGTGTCACTCCATTGGTATACAGAGCACGCCAGTAAAACACCTATCCCGCCCCTGTGGCGGGGTCAAGACGGTGGACGTGATGCAACTTGTGTAAAAGACACGAAACGCGGGGCGGCGGTTGTGCTACGGCGATATTACGACTAGACGTTCACACATTTATGCAGACCCACGACTTTTTTTGTTTGATAATGCGCCCGGAGACACACACGTGAGCACACGACGGCACATGTACACGAGCACACGGCGGCCGGCCGGCGGTGTGAACACCAAGAATTCGTAATTCTGCTCTCTGCTGAACGGAACATCGCACATATCCCGGTTTACGCGTGCACGGACCCCCGACGTTAACGTGTCACTCCATTGGTATACAGAGCACGCCAGTAAAACACCTATCCCGCCCCTGTGGCGGGGTCAAGACGGTGGACGTGATGCAACTTGTGTAAAAGACACGAAACGCGGGGCGGCGGTTGTGCTACGGCGATATTGCGACTAGACGTTCACACATTTATGCAGACCCACGAATTTTTTTGTTTGATAATGCGCCCGGAGACACACACGTCAGCACACGACGGCACATGTACACGAGCACACGGCGGCCGGCCGGCGGTGTGAACACCAAGAATAGGAGTGGAGAGACTCTCGGTCCACACAACTCCGAAATGCATCAATATATCATATATATGGCATGAGAGAGAAGAGAAATTTTATAAATTTCACATCTCGCCAAGGCTTACACACTACAAAAAACATCATTGTTCGTTAGATTGAAAATCATCGTCTCGGCCAAGGGGACCACGCGCTCGGGTCCCCCGAACGTCTGACTTTATGATGATATATATATTTCAATCAACATAAGTTTTCATTCTCGCTCGGAATTCGGTGAGTTATTGCATTTGAATTTTCACGGAGTTTTTACGCACCGCTACTTTAAAAATATTACATGTTCAGTCTACATGTTGCTCGCATAAGGGCCATACGCATAAACGAATATACGAAATGGGTCCCGCGAACGTGCTATTCGGACAGGTTCAAACTACCTGTTAGAGTTTTCAACACCGAACTGTCCGGACACGGCGAGGCCGTGATTTTATATTCAACAGACGGTATATATATATGGTGGGTGAGAGACAAGAAAAAAATTTCCTCGGGCGGCAACTGATTTCTCGCGTCTCGTTTTATTAAAACATCGAACTGTCCAGACACGGCGAGGCCGTGATTTTATTTTCAACAGACGATAATAACACGATGATGATATATATTTATATATGTAGTAAAATACGGGGAACGATTTTTGTATGAGGCACAACCGACACACAAACCACACACATCTTATTATATATTATAATAGAGTAGCAGATTGGTGCAACACTGAGACCTCGGCGTTCCCCCAAACAAGAGATAAAACTAAAAACACGCCGGCCGACTTATTACACGTAACGTATATAATGGCATTACACTACTACACTGGTGTTGTTGTGTCGCCCGTTGCCGTGTGTCGTCGCCCGCCGTTGTTCCTCGTTCGTCTCTCCGGTTTCGTCGTCGTTTTATTAAATACATCGAACTGTCCAGACACGTGAGGCCGTGATTTTATTTTCAACAGACGATGATGATATTTTATGTGTATTAATATGATGGGGAACGATTATATGAGGCACACCGAACACGCAAAACCACACACATCTTCTTATTATATATTATATATAATACTAGAGAAGTAGCAGCTTGGTGAACACACTGAGACCTCGCGTTCCCCCACAAGAGATAAAAACTAAAAACACGCCGGCCGACTTATTACACGTAACGTATATAATGGCATTACACTACTACACTGGTGTTGTTGTGTCGCCCGTTGCCGTGTGTCGTCGCCCGCCGTTGTTCGTCGTTCGTCTCTCCGGTTCGTCGTCGTTTTATTAAATACATCGAACTGTCCAGACACGTGAGGCCGTGATTTTATTTTCAACAGACGATGATGATATTTTATGTGTATTAATATGATGGGGAACGATTATATGAGGCACACCGAACACGCAAAACCACACACATCTTCTTATTATATATTATATATAATACTAGAGAAGTAGCAGCTTGGTGAACACACTGAGACCTCGCGTTCCCCCACAAGAGATAAAAACTAAAAACACGCCGGCCGACTTATTACACGTAACGTATATAATGGCATTACACTACACTGGTTGTTGTGTCGTCGCCCGTTGCCGTGTGTCGTCGCCCGCCGTTGTTCGTCGTTCGTCTCTCCGTCCGTCGCATAGGGCAAAAATTTGTTAAAAATTTTATTTTACCCATGCGACGGTTTATTAAAGCCAAAAGGATATTTATTTCGGCGTTTCTTTGCGATATATATACATATACTGCTCGCCTGGTCGTTCTTTTTCAATCTTCCACTTTTCACCCGAACGACCTGCACCACCCATATAGCTGTTTGATGCATATTTGTACAGAATAACGGCGAGAAATTAAATTTTTATTTTTCCACCTAGCGCTGCCCGAAAATATCATTTGTGTGTGAAACAAGACGAAACGAAGCGTAATACTCGACTTTATTTGCGTAAATCGAAAATTCGCTCATCGCACCGTGCACCACCATATATATGTCTCTCGCACACAGGTACCGAATAACGCTTTCGGCATCGTGCGCACCGACCGACCGCCGCATTTAAGTTTTTCGCACGCCCGTACCGAATAACGCTTTTAGCATCGTGCGCGCCGACCGACCGACCGACCGACCGCCTCATATATATGTTTCTCGTACATAGGTATCGAATAACGGCAGAAATTATTTTTATTTTATTAAAATAAAATTTTCGTTAATTCGCTTACTCGATACGAAAGGACACATCGGCGAGTGGAAATAAAGCGGACCGAAGTTAAAACGTTCGACATTAGGTTTTTCGCACACCGGTACCGAATAACGCTTTCGACCTGCACCGCCCATACAGCTGTTTGATGCATATTTGTACAGAATAACGGCGAGAAATTTTATTTTTATTTTTCCACTTAGCACTGCCCGAAAATATCATTTGTGTGTGAAACAAGACGAAACGAAGCGTAATACTCGACTTTATTTGCGTAAAATGAAAATTCGCTCATCGCACCGTGCACCACCATATATATATGTCTCTCGCACACAGGTACCGAATAACGCTCTCGGCATCGTGCACACCGACCGACCGCCGCATATAAGTTTTTCGCCCGCCCGTACCGAATAACGCTTTTAGCATCGTGCACACCGACCGACCGCCTCATATATATGTTTTTCGTACACAGGTACCGAATAACGGCAGAAATTATTTTTATTATATTAAAATAAAATTTTCGTCAATTCGCTTATTCGCACCGACCGACCGCCTAATATATATGTTTTTCGTACACAGGTACCGAATAACGGCAGAAATTATTTTTATTTTAATAAAATAAAATTTTCGTCAATTCGCTTATTCGCACCGACCGACCGCCTCATATATATGTTTTTCGTACACAGGTACCGAATAACGGCAGAAATTATTTTTATTTTAATAAAATAAAATTTTCGTCAATTCGCTTATTCGCACCGACCGACCGCCTCATATATATGTTTTTCGTACACAGGTACCGAATAACGGCAGAAATTATTTTTATTTTAATAAAATAAAATTTTCGTTAATTCGCTTACACGATGCGAAAGGACAGATCGGCGAGTGGAAATAAAGCGGACCGAAGTGAAAACGTTCGACTTTAGGTTTTTCGCACACAGGTACCGAATAACGCTTTTAGCATCGTGCACACCGACCGACCGCCGCGTACAATTATTTCGCACGCCCGTACCGAATAACGCTTTTGGCATCGTGCACACCGACCGACCGCCTCACATATATATTTTTCGTACATAGGTACCGAATAACGGCAGAAATTATTTTTATTTTAATAAAATAAAATTTTCGTCAATTCGCTTATTCGCACCGACCGACCGCCTCATATATATGTTTTTCGTACACAGGTACCGAATAACGGCAGAAATTATTTTTATTTTCATAAAATAAAATTTTCGTTAATTCGCTTACACGATGCGAAAGGACAGATCGGCGAGTGGAAATAAAGCGGACCGAAGTGAAAACGTTCGACTTTAGGTTTTTCGCACACAGGTACCGAATAACGCTTTTAGCATCGTGCACACCGACCGACCGCCGCGTACAATTATTTCGCACGCCCGTACCGAATAACGCTTTTGGCATCGTGCACACCGACCGACCGCCTCACATATATATTTTTCGTACATAGGTACGGAATAACGGCAGAAATTATTTTTATTTTATTAAAATAAAATTTTCGTCAATTCGCTTATTCGCACCGACCGACCGCCTCATATATATGTTTTTCGTACACAGGTACCGAATAACGGCAGAAATTATTTTTATTATATTAAAATAAAATTTTCGTCAATTCGCTTATTCGCACCGACCGACCGCCTCATATATATGTTTTTCGTACACAGGTACCGAATAACGGCAGAAATTATTTTTATTTTAATAAAATAAAATTTTCGTTAATTCGCTTACGCGATGCGAAAGGACAGATCGGCGAGTGGAAATAAAGCGGACCGAAGTGAAAACGTTCGACTTTAGGTTTTTCGCACACAGGTACCGAATAACGCTTTTAGCATCGTGCACACCGACCGACCGCCGCGTACAATTATTTCGCACGCCCGTACCGAATAACGCTTTTGGCATCGTGCACACCGACCGACCGCCTCATATATATGTTTTTCGTACACAGGTACCGAATAACGGCAGAAATTATTTTTATTTTAATAAAATAAAATTTACGTTAATTCGCTTACGCGATGCGAAAGGACAGATCGGCGAGTGGAAATAAAGCGGACCGAAGTGAAAACGTTCGACTTTAGGTTTTTCGCACACAGGTACCGAATAACGCTTTTAGCATCGTGCACACCGACCGACCGCCGCGTACAATTATTTCGCACGCCCGTACCGAATAACGCTTTTGGCATCGTGCACACCGACCGACCGCCTCACATATATATTTTTCGTACATAGGTACGGAATAACGGCAGAAATTATTTTTATTTTATTAAAATAAAATTTTCGTTAATTCGCTTACGCGATGCGAAAGGACAGATCGGCGAGTGGAAATAAAGCGGACCGAAGTCAAAACGTTCGACTTTAGGTTTTTCGCACACAGGTACCGAGTAACGCTTTTAGCATCGTGCACACCGACCGACCGCCGCGTACAATTATTTCGCACGCCCGTACCGAATAACGCTTTTGGCATCGTGCACACCGACCGACCGCCTCACATATATATTTTTCGTACACATGTACAGAATAACGGCAGAAATTATTTTTATTTTATTAAAATAAAATTTTCGTTAATTCGCTTACGCGATACGAAAGGACACATCGACGAGCGGAAATAAATGTGAACCGTGGTAAAAATTTCGTAATTATTTCGTGTCGATCGAAATTTCGCTTTTCGCACCGTGCACACCGACCGACCGCCACACCGGTACAGAATGACTGTCGAAATTTCTTTTATCATTCGATAATATAATATTCGTTCGTTCGCTCGCTCGCAGGAAACGTAAGGAAAAAAGATCGACGAGCGGAAATTAATTGCGAACCGTGGTAAAAGTTTCGAAATTATTTCTTGTCGAAATTATTTTTATAATATTAAAATATAATATGCGTTAATTCGCTTACGCGATACGAAAGGACACATCGACGAGCGGAAATAAATGCGAACCGTGGTAAAAATTTCGTAATTATTTCGTGTCGATCGAAATTTCGCTTTTCGCACCGTGCACACCGACCGACCGCCACACCGGTACAGAATGACTGTCGAAATTTCTTTTATCATTCGATAATATAATATTCGTTCGTTCGTTCGTTCGCTCGCACGAAACGTAAGGAAAAAAGATCGACGAGCGGAAATAAATTGCGAACCGTGGTAAAAGTTTCGAAATTATTTCGAAATTATTTCTTGTCGAAATTTCGGTTTTAGCTCCGTGCACACCGACCGACCGACCGCCACATATAGGTTTTTCGTACATAGGTACCGAATAACGGCAGAAATTATTTTTATTATATTAAAATATAATATTCGTTAATTCGCTTACGCGATACGAAAGGACACATCGACGAGCGGAAATAAATGCGAACCGTGGTAAAAATTTCGTAATTATTTCGTGTCGATCGAAATTTCGCTTTTCGCACCGTGCACACCGACCGACCGCCACACCGGTACAGAATGACTGTCGAAATTTCTTTTATCATTCGATAATATAATATTCGTTCGTTCGTTCGTTCGCTCGCACGAAACGTAAGGAAAAAAGATCGACGAGCGGAAATAAATTGCGAACCGTGGTAAAAGTTTCGAAATTATTTCTTGTCGAAATTATTTTTATAATATTAAAATATAATATTCGTTAATTCGCTTACGCGATACGAAAGGACACATCGACGAGCGGAAATAAATGCGAACCGTGGTAAAAATTTCGAAATTATTTCGTGTCGATCGAAATTTCGCTTTTAGCATCGTGCACATCGACCCACCGGCCGCCACATATAGGTCAATCGCACACCGGTACCGGATGACTCTCGAAAGTTCTTTTACTATACGATAATATAAAATTCGTCCATTCGCTCGTTCGAAACGAAAGGAAACATTGGTGGTAAGTGTGAAAATTGCGAAATTTAACCACCACTCACGCCTTATTTAACATACATTCGTTACGGATATGGGTACAGAAAAACGGTAATTAATTATATCACTTTACG
>CAXAKX010000350.1:12500-13675 GCA_963969525.1 Ontholestes murinus
CCGTACGACCTCGGGATGACGGATCCTCCCTAACACCACATTTCCCGGCGACAACGCGTAAGACGGCCGCGGGATTCGGTGCTGGGCTTTTCCCTGTTCGCTCGCCGCTACTAAGGGAATCCTGGTTAGTTTCTTTTCCACCGCTTAGTAATATGCTTAAATTCAGCGGGTACTCCCACCTGCTCTGAGGTCTGAATCAAATATATGTGTATATATATTATGTTAAGAGAGTGTGCGGTGCGGAACGCTCAAACGCGTAAACACACGGTGTACACGCACGGCCAGACGTCCTCAGAATTTCATATACATATATAATATATATATTTTTTCTAGGAAACGACGACCGGTGTTCTCCGCGGACGAACTTGACGACCGTCACATCGCCTCATCTCGAGTGTCTCGAGACGTCGACGACGACGACGATCATCTCGTCTGTACGCCGGTAAGGACGACCTCACCTCTCTCTAGCGTGTGTTAACGCAAGCGAAAACACGGTTCGTTCGTTCGTTTAGTCAAACGACAGTTTTTGATTTAAGAGGACGGATCTTTCGTCGAGACGAAAAACAGCGAACCTCCAATTTGGTCCCGACGTTCCCCACAAACGCACATCACACACACCACGAGCGTTTTTCAGCGCGAAAGTGCCACGGACAGTGCGTTAGAGAACCGGACAGTCTTGGAAATAGAAACGACCCTCAGCCAGGAATGGTCCAGGAACAGTATCCAAGGACCGCAATGTGCGTTCGAAATGTCGATGTTCATGTATCCTGCAGTTCACAATAAGACGCGCAATTAGCTGCGTTCTTCATCGACCCACGAGCCAAGTGATTCACCGTTCAGGGTAGTGTACTAGAGCGTTTTGAGAAACGAGTCAGAGGCGAACCTCCGATCTTGTATTCTACAACACTTGGTGACTGACATTATTAATAATGTGTGTGAAATGTGTGCGTGCACGTTCACCCACTGTCGACAAAATTTTCGCAACGGACAGTTTTCGAGGAGGCGCCGGGCCATACACCTACTACTACTACTAGTGGTGGTGTGTGACTAGCGGCCAGAGTCGTGTATTCCTTGGAATCGTCGTCTCGAATCGCCGAACAAGCGTGCGTTCGTGAGTACACCACTGGCACAGGACCGCCCCGCGCTCTCGGCGCGGTTGGTTATTACACCGGCGA
>CAXAKX010000351.1:0-14183 GCA_963969525.1 Ontholestes murinus
CACAAAATTAAATCAGTTTTAGAAAAACATAATATTAACGTTTCTTTAAAATCGCCAAACAAAATATGTAACATCATCTACAATAATAAAACACCCATTGATATAATGTTAAAATCAGGAATTTATAAGCTAAAATGTAAATCATGTCAGGGAGAATATATCGGTCAGTCTGGACGCAATTTCAACACACGTTTAAAAGAACATATTAGTGCATACAGAAACGGGAATAATAAATCCACATTTGCTAACCACATTCGAGAAAATAATCATTCTTTTGAAGAAGATGTACTCGAGGTAATCCACTTTGCCGAAAAAGGGCTTAAAATGGATTTACTCGAGTCCATCGAAGTATTTAAGGTTAATCATAATCCGGACATTCCGCTCATTAACGACCAGGCAGATCTTATATCCTCCCCCCTGTTTAATGTTTTAAAAACGGTATAAATTTGTATGTTAAATGTAATTTAAAATACTATTGTTTGATAATGACAAGCTGAAGTTGTCGAAACTATAGTTACAAGTGTAAATAAAAAGTGATACCAACAAAGTTAATTGTTTTATTATTTTGAATTTATTATTTTGTATTCTTTTCAGTATTGTGGCCGTTTTGTTTTCAGTCACCTTTCAGTCGGTGAAGTTTCTTCTAACAAGTTTAGATGGTTTTCTTCGGGTATTACGGTATAATAAAATCTCTTCCTACCTTATTCTTCACCTAGTAATGTTCCTTATTTTATCATAAAATGCTGAATTTGCCTTTTCCCTAGTTAAGTGGGCATGACTCTTTAGAAGAATAGATGAGAGCTTCTACCAGTTGCAAGGCAAGGTTATTATTTTCTGTAATGATTTTGTGTTGCCTAATGTCTGCCACTTCGTGTTTTTTTTATTTCAGCATGTTGCTTTAAATTTTTTGAAGTATCTTTTTCAGCTTTATGAACTTCATTTGTTTACAAAAGTCTTTTCCCGATTCTCTCTTAACCTAATTTCATACAGTGGTAGAAACTCTTTGTAACAATTCCAATCTATGACTAAGTTTCGTTTTTAACTATAAATTGGTATTTTTTCTCATTTTGAGATGAGCAGGCATTATTTATGGGGAGATAAGAATCTTTACAGTTGCAGTACAAGGCTATTGAGCTTTACCTGCGGTTTTATTGCCAGTTTTCAACTACTTATAGTTGTTTCATTAAAGTTCTCGTAAATAGATTAGATTTGGACTTGTATTTCTGAATGATTGCATTATAAAAAAACTCTTTAAAACTTGTCGTCCTTAAAATTTTCCCGGCTGCTTTTTTGTTAGCCAAGTACACATATTTTTTTCGCAGTTCGTGAGATTATTAAGACTTCCCTCTAAACTTACAAGAACTCTTATTACGTAATGTTACTACAAAAATAATGACGTTACAGAAACATGTTCCAAATTAATTATAAACATAGATACGACTCGCGATAATTTCACCGCTTATATAAACATGAAACCGGATCGAGCGCATTCGCGAACGCATATATATCCATAAACATGAATAGATAAACAGCCATTATAATTTTATTGGTATTAGATATGGCTTCTGAGTGAGCATTTGCAATGCAAATTTGTATACAAACTTCTTCGGGAAATTATCTAGAAAAAAAAAGTACGCTCCCCAAGTTTCCCCACATTGATACATCGTTAAAGATCCAATTCCTGATTTTTTTTACCTATATTAAATATTACGTTAACAATACACAAATCGAAGTTTGCAGAATTAATACGGTGTGTACGTGATACAATTATTAATGTAGTTACAACCGTTTATCCCTATTAAACTTGCTAATACTAGTTATTTGATACAAAATAATTCCTTGAGCTATGCTAATAATGCGTAATACACTCATACCTATAATCTGATTATATGCTGATGGTTATATTAGAGAGGGCATTATATTATATTACTATATCGCACGAGAATAATTAATAATAAACTGATTATTGATAAATAATACGTTTAGTTTATATATAAATATATCCAACAAATTTGTTTAAAAAGTGACATTTCATCAATAAGTGGGTATATGTGTAAACAATTCTATAAGAAAAAGTCTAATTAAAACAGTGTACAATAATTTGTATAATCACCAGAAATAGTGAAACAAATATTAATATTTAAATAAACGCTTGTTAGAAACAATAAGAACATATTTAGGCAATCAATGATTTACTAACCTTCTTTTAATTAATTATTTTCCTTCAGTATTTTATTAAGTGATATGGCGTTTTAACAAGTAACAGCCTCATCAATCCAGTAATTAATGATTTGTTTAGACAAAGTGTGGTTTAGTCTTGATTGAAATAGAAGTATATATTTTAACTTTCATCAGTATTTTTATAGTTTTCGAAGGTGATAAAAGTATTCTGTTGACATGTTAGTTTTAAGTGAATTTTGTATATGAGCAGAATATGTAATACTGAATGCATTATACAATAAATATTATCATATAGTCAAACTAGAATATAATATTAGCTATGAAAATAAAAATTGAAAGAGATCAAACTTTAATTAAATAAGTCCTTTTACGTTCAAATAATTTTAGCAGCTCATACATTCTAAATGAAAATTAATTAAAATTCATCATTTCTTTAGTATGCAATATGAAATAAATTAACATATAAAAAGTTGATCACAATAAAATGATTATGAACAAATATTCGGCGTCTTATATTGTATGAAACATAAGACTGGCGAATAATTGAATAGAATTCTCATTCAAATACCCTTTAAAATTCATGAAGTGCAATCCGACCTGAGGAGAAATATACCGAAACATTTGCGCCGAGGCGAAAATACCTGATTCCACTGTTTATGTTTCGATAATACAAACGGCGCAACATCGCCCCCGTAATTTTATTAGATAAATTGGCTTTGCGAGGGCGGCGATTTGTATTTCTTCGTCCTGGCCCCTGCTCCCGATAAGCTTTATCGCACGCGCCCCGAAGATGTCGTGTACACGTTGAAGAATTGCGACGCACCCCCATCCACCCCACAACTTGCTACACGATAAGACCTACACTTTTGATTTTACCATTGTGCCCCTCGCGTGGAATGCTACGCTTCCTTGCGAGAAATTAATTTCGCGGCGAAGTTATTTTTTTTATTTACTTTTATGTGCTGCCGCAATTAAGTTATATTGTGAAGGGGGGTTGGCGAGTCTGTGTGTATGTTTCAATGTATATATGTGTGTGTGTGTGTGCTCGGATCTTTTTATTGCGGAGCAAAGTTGGGCTTTGTGGGGGACTTTCATGGAAAAAGTTATTAATTTTTCATGTGGCTGTTGATTAAGATAAACAAATTTATTGTCAGAGGGTTTTTTGTGTAAAGGACGTAACGGGGATAAAGGTTTTTTTTGTAATTGTGAAAATTAATAAAAACATTTTTATGTATATGGAGGTAGAGATGTTTAATTAATTAATACATTAATTAAAAGGAGATATTATTTTCAATTAAGGTGTATCATGACTGTAAAGAATAATCGTAATATAATGATAAACCAATTTGATCTATTAAGAATATTTTTAATCAAAATCCAATTCCCGATAAATACATTATTTTCTTCGCAATGCAAGTATTTTTAAAAGAAAATATAACTCCCAAATAATTTATTTCTTTACTGATTCTAATTTCAGTTATATGTCCATTTTCCTCTATTACTAGTTGCCAAAAAGGCGGTAGAGTAGTAGCATTGCATGACAAGGGTAAGAATTTAGTTTTACTAATATTTAAGGATAGAATGTTATATCCTAGGTAATAAAAAATACTTTTAAGATCTTCTTCCGACTTTTTCTTTGGATCGCTCCAGTTAGTGTCATCATAAAAAATTACTGTGTCATCTGCAAATGAAATTAGGGTACCATTTGATCTGAATTCTAGTAAATCATTTATGCAAATGAGAAATAAGGTGGGTCCGAGAATGGTTCCTTGAGGGACACCGCACTTTACCGTGTTAGATATGATTTCAATAATTTGTTTGGTAGTCCTCTAACGCCCATCCTATCAAGTTTTTGTAAGATAATGTCATGATTAACAGTATCGAAAGCTATCTGTAAATTCACGAAGACACTTATGGTCTTACGATTACTGTCGATACTTGTATATACTTTTTGTAGGAGGGTGTGAATAGCATCTTCGGTTGACATTCCCTTCATAAAATCGACCTGGTTTTTATTTAGCAGTTGAAATGTGTTGAGGAAGTTTTTTAATCTGTATTTATGACATGTTCAAAGATTTTTGCCAAATTCGATATAAGGGAGATCAGTCTGTAGTTGTTAATTTCTTCCCGGTTTCCTTTTTTAAATATAGGTTTTACTAAAGCCAATTTGAAGTGAGAAGGCCAAGTACCTTAGTTTATAGCAGCTTTAATTATTAATGTAAGGGGTAGTGCTATTTCATTAATAATTTGTTTTATAAGTATTGAACTTAATTTATCTACGCCACAGGTGGGTGTAGCTTTTAATTTGATAATAAGTACTTTGACTTCAGATTCGGTCGTTGGATGGAGAAATATCGATTTATCGAAGATATTTTTCAGCTCATACTTATTGCTTCGTCTTCTTATCCCACCGCCTATATTAATAAAATAATTGTTGAATGCGTCTACAATTTCTTGTGTTGATGTTTTACATTCGCTTCCCAAAACGAATTCGATTTATGTGGAATTGACTGTACTCCACAATGATTTTGCATTCCCCTTGCTATTATCAATCTTGTGTTTATTATATTCTGTTTTGGCTTTGCGAATCTCATCTTGTACTATAATTTTATATTTGTTAAATTAATTTTTTAGTTCCTCATTGTATGGTTCCTTAATTAAATTTCTGTATAATTTGTTTTTTTATATTACCTTCTTCGCAACATTGTTTGTTAACCAACATTTTCTTTTTATTTTGTTGCGTGGAATTTTAGACACATGTGTACATTCTTTTATTTTGGTTGTTAATGTATCTACGAATGCGACGGTTTTCATTTCAACATCATCATATTGATTTAGGTGGCTCCAGTCTATCATGGATAAGCAGTGTTTTAATTTCCTCATGCTAAGGTGTTCTCTAGTTCTACAGGGTTTATATGTGAATACAGGCTTTCCTGGGAAAACAAGTTGAAATCCAATAAGGTAATGGTCTGTTATTTGAACTTCAACAATAAAGGGAAGAACTGTTTCAATATACCTTTGGTACTGTTTCATAAATATGTGATCAATGCACTCTGTTCAAGTTTTTCTGATGCGACAATAGTCAAATCGAGTCGAATCTGGCTAAACGTTCCCGAGTAGTGAACTCCTTCTTTATGCTCGAATCCTCGATCAACCAGCCCTGCCTTGTACCTGCCATCCTGTTTTCCTCGTAGAACTCAGCAGCATGCGAGCGGTCGCGCATATTCTGGTGGTTGCTACGTTTTCATCATAATGAGCGAGTTGAACTCCTCATTCATTGCTGCTATCCAGATTGGATAGCTTTTCAACAAACGTTTCCAATTTTCGTGCGGCTTCGTCCTTGTTCTTCAAGAAGTAAACGAGTAGTCATCTCTAAATAGCAGGAAGTACCTGAATCCACCGAGGGACAGTGTGTTCATTTCCTCCAAGCCGGCATGCACCAGATAGAGTATTTCTTCGGCGACCTTCGGGTTTGATGGATGTGAGCCTTTGTGCTGCTTCCCATACGAACATCTTTTGCAGACGTAACTATTCCAATCATTGTATTAGTTGACGTTGTTTCGCTTCAGAATGTCTTTGACGTATTTGACATTCTGATGTGCTAGCTTCTCATGCCAATCACTGAGAGAGCGTAACGCTAGACATGTGTCAGGATCCTCCTGGCGAATCATCATTTGATAAAGTTGTCCTCTAATTTCAATCGATTAGCTTAGGTAGATTCGTATACTTCAGCGCTAGAAAGCCTAGAATTCGAGTCAGCACCCAGCTATCCTTCACTTGCAGCTACAAAGCTGCGCTCGCATAAAATTCTCTACGACTGATTTACCTGACGCCAAGAAATTGTCTTTGCAGATTTTCAACTGATAGATCTGATTTAGTATCATGCAGAATATTTAACGGTTACGATTGATCAATTTTCCGTGCAATGTTGCTACTGTCATTCAGGCAATCTGACTAAGATTTTTGCTTCGAGATCTTTCTTTAAGCTTTAACGGCATCGCAGTTTTAATGGAGTTCATTTTGAAAGAAAAAACTAAGTATTTAAGTTTGCAAGTAGTTTTACTACGAATTTTTCGCTAAATTAAACCAATGAGCGCAGTCTTGTTGATCCTAGTGACAGGTGACTGGACTTGATCGGCTTGTCAAAATTGTATTGACGGCGGTGATCGGTAAACACTTGCTTACTGACTATCACGGTTGACTAGCAGTGGACTGGCAGTGATGTTTGGTTGATGATCCTCTTTCGGTGGATTTCTGGCTACAATTGACACACCTCGGATGTCATGGTACAGGGCGAGTCTGGACCCATAACCCATAACCAATCATCCGAGGGGTCTTTAAAGAATGAGCATTATCCTTTATGTGAAATCTTTAATTTTAAATTGTATTACAAAATCCGCCTCTTTTCAATTTCGGCAGACGTATGATGGTGCGCGATTTAACAATTACACTGATACAGGTTTTCAAATTAGCACTTTCAATTCACCACATTTCATAGACGACAGTGGTCAAGGGAAGGTTGGGTTGCTGCCAACCTCGACATGTCAAAGAAGCTGCCAAAGAGAAGTGACCAACTCTAACACCTGTCTTCATAACACGTAGTTGCGGGAATACATAAGGAATTATTTATTACATTGAATAATTTCGAAAATTCTTGCAATTATATCTAATATCCTCTCTAATTCCGTTTAGCATAGTTTAGCATATTTACAGTTTGGGTGTTCGAATGTCTTAACCCTGATAATGTTGGTGTGTATAGTTTCGCAAAGATTATTTTTGTTGATTGTAAGAGTTCGGCTTAATTCTTCGAATTTGTAAGGCGTTCATTGGAAAACTGTCTATCGTGCTTAGTTGGTCTGCGCTATTTATAAATGCGGTGTTGTTGGTTGAGGTTTGGCGGCTTGTGCGCGGCTTCTTGTGAATGGACCAGATGGAGTAATACAGATTTCATTGGTGTTACCTGTGGGGATTATGCTTGTTGCATAAAGTGGGTTTCCAACTTCAAATTTGAAAACAATGTCTATATTTTTAAATCTCCCTAGGCATCTACTTTACGACCTATATTACTTGATAATTGATGATGAATACTCAACTAAAATCTTTTCTATGTTTTTACCACTATTGATAGTAAAAATATAGCGTTTTTAGTTTTAGGTTTAGTTGAGTGCTTCCAAGAAATATTTAAATATTTCATAGACTTGATATTACCTAACCATTTACTGAATATTGTAATAATTCCTATTTAATTAGAAGTAATTCACTAATTAACTGTGGAAAACATATGAAAAGAATTTCTTTAGCTTTAAATCCGTTTCACGTTGCTGTTAAATGGACGTGGTCGATTTCAGCAGAAAGTAATTAAGAATGGCGGATTACCAGGAGAATTTTGATGATGCCCTAATGACGGGTGCACCTGCTCCAGCCGGGTGAAGCTCTTGGGAATGTGGAGATGTTATGTTTTTGTTAAAGTGAGGACATGTCTCTCCATGATTACATTAGAATGAAAGAGAAGTACGTCAAATACACTCTTCTGGCAGATATGCGGCCAAGAGGTTTAGGAAAGCACAGTGCCCCATTGTTGAGTCTTACCAACTCACGGATTATACATGGACGTAACAACGGTATGAAGTTGATATCTATCCGCCTTGTCAAGCACGCATGTCAGATTATACACTTACTTATTATTAAAAATCCATTACAGATTATAGTATATACTATAATTAACTCTGGACCTCATGAAGACTCGAGCCGTATTGGTCGATCTGATATTGTTAAGAGACAGGCTGTGGACTTTTTAACGCTTAGGGAGAAGGATGAACCAGGAAATCTGGCTGTTGTACTATGGTGCACGTGAAGCCGCAAATAATCAGTAAAACTGGACCGATAAGACTAATTTTTGAAGATCGGTAATTGACCATAGACGTTTAAAATTCAATTTCGAGAGATATTGACACAAGACTTGTAATATTCTCCAATGATAGGACTTGAATGCAACGCGATCACATTAAATCATTAAACGATGAACTTGAAAGGCGCAAAGAAAATTCTGAAAACAACTTAACCATAAAAGAAACATTTGAATTAAAACACTTGTTATTTTCCATATTAATATATTCAGTTTCCTGACACGTGTTTCGGTTAATTACAACCATTATAAAAGGATGATACAGTGAATACTGATATTCACTGTATCATTCTTTGATAATGGTTGTAATTAACCGAAACACGTGTCAGGAAACTGAATATATTAATATGGAAAATAACAAGTGTTTTAATTCAAATGTTTCTATTATACTTTTCCATCAAGTGTGTAGCAGAGAAAGTGTGAACTTTAACCATAAAACACTCAAGTGGCCTGCCATCAATTGTGATGGAATTCGTTCCAAATTTGATGGTTTGAAACTGAATGCTCATATAACTAGTTATGATGTATCTTTTTTAAAGCATGCTTAGATCCTATTATATGCCACAGTTCTTACACTTCTGACTGTAAGTTACGTGACGTTGGTGTAATGATTGCGGTTAGATCTCATATACACGGAAGTTCAGTGGAAGTATCATACATTATCGAGGAATTATATGTAAAAGTGGGTAATAATAGTCTGTTTATATTCCACCTGGATCGAACATGTCAGTATATGATGATTACTGTACTTCTATTGTTTTTGTATATATTTTGTATCCTAATTTTAAGTTTGTTTTTTGGGGAAATTTTAATCTACCACATGCTTCTTGAAATGTCAGAAGTAATTACGTTTTGTCGTCTGACGACGATTGTTCGAAAGCTCAAGTTATTGCCGAATCACAACAATTCAATAATTTATATCAAATTAAATATTTATCAAACAACCGTGGTGTTTTTCTTGATTTGTTTTTTTTTTCAAATAAACATCGATGTCTCACTCCCCGATGATCCATTTTTTAATAAAAGCACCCACCAGGTACCGTATACTTCAAACATTGTCACTTGTCACTTACAGTACCACGAAATTTTTTCTTTATAATGATTTTATATACAATTTTAAAGCTGTCAACTACTCTGAAATCAATACGTTTTTTATCCAATACCAAATGGAATAATTTCCTTGATAATAGCGATGTTAATATAAATCTCTATTTGTAAATATGTAATCCAAAAATATGTTTGTGTTAAACTTTTAATCATCTTCATTTCTCAAAAGATTCAATGCTTGTTTAATCAACTAAATTAAAATGAAAAAGAAAGTGCATGCAGAATATAAAAGAACTGGTAGTTATGCTGATTTTGAGTAGTTTCAATCTCTTCGCTCTCAGTGCAATGCTTTAGGTGAACAATTCTATAAAAATCACATCAACAAAATTAAATTAAATTAAATTATGCAAATTAATCCAGGAACTTAGACGGTTTCCCCAAGCATGTGGATTTAAATCAGAAATCCTGTAATTCCGGTGAAAAGCGTGCTAACATTTTTACGTAATACTTTTCTGATGTTTACACTAATCATCGTACACTACAGATTAATGTATCGTCTATCTATTCCATTAATTCTATTAATTTAAGCCATTTAGACTTTAATATCGCTGACAAATTTAAAGTGATAAACATGTTACCAGACTTCTGTAATCCTGGACTAGCTGATGTGCCAGGTTTTTTTTTTATAAAACTACTCCCTTTGTATACCATTAAATTCGATATTTAATGCGTCGTTAAAGTCTGCAGTATATCCTTCGATTTAAGAAAATGGAAGTAGTCAAGGTGTTATGAACTATAAAAGAATTGTAATCCAGTCAGATAAAGCTACGATAGATAAATTAATTTCCAACCAATTAATGTTTTTCTGCCAAAATATTAAATTGATGATTAACATTACTTTTGTTACAGAATATTTAATGGAACTAATTTACTTGTATATCAATCATATATTTTAAATGACTTTAAGAATAACTGCTAAGTAGATGCAGTGTATAGAGACGTCTTCAAAGGCTTTGATGGCGTATCTCATTCTATTTTGATAAATAAATTGAAACTGATGCGTTTTGGAGTCGCAAAAATTAAATGAATTCTGGAGAAATTGATTATTTTGTTTGTTTAGTAAACTATCTTAAGTCCTATATTAAGTATTCAAAATGTCTTCTATTTGCTGATTACCTTAAAGTATTTCGTTTAATTGAAGTCGTATCAGAAGCCAGTTACTTACAGGAGGAAATAACCCTTACAAACACTTAACTAACGCACTTACTAGGTTTCAACCACTAAAAAGTAAGTGCGTTAGTTATTTTAGTTGCTTATAATCAAGATTTTATTTTAAATATGCTAAAATAGTTGATACTTGTTGAGCTACCCTCTTGATGAAACCAGATATATAATTTTGGCGGAGAAAAACACTTGTAACCATATGGAACATAAAAAGTGTTTTTCTTTGCGCAAATTAAATATGTTAAGATGTCCAAATTTTGTGATTTCGAGATATATCACAAAGTAATGGCTTTCACTATCAATCACATTATAAAAACATAATATTTAATTTATGTTAGTATTAGAAAGAAAAAACCTAAAATTACAAGCTGAAAAAACATTGTTGCCCCAATCACGCCCCGATTAACCTCACGCACATGTTAAAACCCCACACCCAAAGGCTATCAGGGCAAACAGTGTGTCAGTTGCGTGGCAATCGCCATAATATCCACAAAAATCCGCGTAATTTTTTCCGACACTGATCCAGCCCTTCCAATATCCTCACACCGAACCATTTGTGGTGAGCCCCAATTTTCAGGGTGTGCACACGTAAATACAAATTTTCCGCGTATGCATACAATAACGAAAAGAGAGAGAGAAAAAAAAATAAACGCAGAATGCTATTGTAGCCGCCCCCATACCCCCTGTTCTATGGATAAACAGCCGATGTGTTGTTGCAAAGTTGCGGCGGAATCGTGTTTGTATGCAAAAAAAAGCGGGGGCGCACACGGAAAAAGGGCAGCGCTGAAAAATTAATGGGAACCCTTGCAACACTCGCGTGCTTTTGCGAGCTTTGTAAGTAACTGTCTCCAGGGGAAACATTTTATTTTATGCGACCCGTAAAGTATTCGCGGTTTACCTGCAAATATTGACTGCAGCTTGTAAAGCTTATAAAATTCATGCTAATAGTTTAATGTTTCTATGAAATATATTTAATTAAATTGCTTAAATTGCGATGTTTCATTAATAATAAAATCTTATATTATGAATTTGATTAAATTAATTAATTACTATATGATATATTTATGATAGTAATTGTGAAAACCTTTTATATATTAATAAATATATTATTATCGTTATACAAATATGTAATTAATTGCAGAAAATAAGGTCGGTGTTGAGTTTGTTATTAAACAATGATTTCCATCCTGACCGTAGATTTGGCGTGGTCGATCCGTAGCAGCCGGTCTGTTACAGAAAGCTGTCAACCCCTGCTAACTGAGCTTGACGAAGACAAACTGTAACCAGACTTTCGGAACACAAAAATAAAACGGCCCTCGATACATGGGCCCTTCCATGCATCAACCGGTCACGTCCTCCATCTCGCTCCCTCTATCCGCCGTCCTGACTTATTCAATAACGCAAAGATCGATAGATGCAGAAAACGACACACACACAGAGAAAGAAAAAAACACAACAGCCGACGCGAGAATGGCAGAAAGGGGTTGCCGACGGGTGGGGTGGAGAAGGGGCCGAACAGCGGCGGACGGAAAATGTGGGTCGACTTTTTAATCATCGATTCACGCTCCGTATTTTCCGTTCACGACTTTCCCCAAGATGCATCCGCTCCGGGGGGAAAACCTAATTAACTAGTTACGGCGTCGCCAATCTAATTTAGTGATATTTACTAAGGGTTGACAAGTTAGGGTCAGGGTAACTTTCTTTATTTGTCCGTACAAGACGGTCCCCGTCTACTTTATGTGTTCTGTTCTTTTTGTTTGTCCTCCCACGGAACTAATTTTACTGATTCACTTTAATTAGAACCTTATTCACTTTACAATCAAACACGCACAGACGGGTTTATTGTTGTACAATGAAGTACTTACAACGTTTGAAAAGGGAATAAATTAAATTTATTACAAATAATTAATAGAAGAAGCGTGTTCTAATTTAAATAAAAACGGTGTATATTAATATACTCATTGTAGTTTTAACGAGATTAAAGCTCTTTTTCTTCTATTTTACAGGAAAAATCCTGGCGTGACTTATTAATTAAGCTTGCGGCCTCTATTAATTATTTAAGTTTCGCGTAGAACTAATTTGCAATTCTATTATTATGGCCACAGAGTAGAAAAAAAACGTGGTGAGCGCGCGATTTGATGAAGGAGAATATGAAAATCTGTTTGTTGTTGATTACAATACCTTTTTCGGGATGTAATCCATCCGCCAGTTTATTTTATGAATATAGGAAATTACGAAAAGGGTATAACGAATACGAACATATATTTCAAATTACACCGGCGCCAGCCCGGGGATGTTTTTTTCTCCTTTTCCGCGAAATAATAATACGTAAATGTAGCGAATGAATAATATGAGATTTATATATATATGTATATATACAGGGTTATTCACGCTATACGGCACGGAATATTGTGGCCAAAATACGTGACTTTCAAAAAGTTTCACTTTGGGGATATATGGGGGTCTATTAGGGCTACTTTTTAAAATTACTTTCATAATATACAGGGTGTCCCAAAATCCCTAAAAATATCAAAGTTGTGTTTTTTTTAATGAAACACCCAGTATTTTATTGCATTTTTGAATCCTTTGATAAAAATAAGTGTGTGTTTTAATAAGGTTTTTATTACATAAACCTTAAGGTTTTTGAAATAATTTGAATTTTGTAAAAATGTAACCTAATTTTCATATTTCAAATACTTAAAACATAAGTAATTTATGCATACCAAATTTACACTGAAGTGTAACAATAGATCATATTTTATTTTCCAAGTATAATAAACTTGACATCTTATGCCGGGTGTAAAAAAAATGGAATTAAACAAATGAGAACTTTAAATGACTATAACTTCATTTATTTAAATGGAACGCTATATTTATTAATTTATCAGCAAATGCACGTTTTAATTACCTATCGAATGGTATTTAAATCTTGAGTGTTAAGTCTTCTCGTATTTACAGAAAACGCCAAAATATTGTTTATTGCACCGTTTTAGTACTTTTAAAATAAAAATTTTAATGTATCTAGTTTTCTATGGTATTTAAAAACGTCAGATAATTAATTTAGTATGTCATTTTATTTTAAAAAGCCTATCTTTTGTTATAGTTGTCTTATTTTGCAGTTTTGTGTTAGATTGTTAGTAATCGTTATTGTTTGAACATCGCTGTTGTATTTTTTGGTAAAAAATGAAGATTTACTCAAAAGAAGGGGTTATTGGCATTATTTTTATGCTTGGAGAATGTCATCAAAATTGTTTATTGGCTTGTCGAGTTTATACTTAAAGGTTTCCCGAAAAAAATTACCCTAAGCCAGCTATTTTTGAGAGACTATTAAACCAGTTTAAAGAAATTGGAAGTGTCAGTTATAAAAACCTCAGTATAAGAAAATCTGCGTAAATTTTCATTTTTTACAATGACATACAACAACCATGTTCAAACAATAACGATTACTAACGATCTAACACAAAAACGCAAAATAACACAACTATAACAAAAGACATCCTTTTTAAACTAAAGTAACAGACTAAATTAATTATCCGACGTTTTTAAATACCATAGAAAACTAGATACATAAAAATGTTTACTTAAAAAGTACTAAAACGGTGCAATAAACAATATTTTGGCGTTTTCTGCAAAAACGAGAAGACATAACACTTGAGATTTAAATACCATTCGAAAGGTAATTAAAGCGTACATTTGCTGATAAATTAATAAATATAGCGTTCCATTTAAATTAATGAAGTTATAGCCATTTAAAGTTCTCATTTGTTTAATTCCAATTTTTTTACACCCGGCATAAGATGTCAAGTTTATTATACCTAGAAAACAA
>CAXAKX010000352.1:0-47583 GCA_963969525.1 Ontholestes murinus
CTGACATATTCTTGGATGATATGGAAAATAAAATACTTTGTCATCCATTAGCATCCAATGTTAAAATTTGGAAGCGATATGTTGACGACGTTTTTTGTATTTGGGAAGGTGGGAATAATAATAGTATAGATGAATTTCACAATTACATAAATAATATACATCCAAACATTGATTTTACAATAGAAAAAGAAATAAACAAACAATTAAACTTTTTAGACCTCACAATATCTAATAATAGTAACCAACTCACTTTCTCAATATACAGAAAAAGTACTCAAACCGACACTATTATACCGTATAAATCAACACACCATTATAAACATAAACTTGCTGCCTTTTATGCATATGTTCATCGACTGGAAAATACACCTATGACAACCATAGATTACAAAAAAGAAGTTAACATTATCAAACAGATTGCGATAAACAACGGATATGACTGGCATAACATAGATAGGATCATTAACAAACATAAATATAAGAATTGCATTCGTAATACACAACTAACAACAACAAATAATTTGGATAAACCTAAATATAGAATTATTACAGAATACTTTCACCTCTCTAATAAAATACAAAGAATTTTTACAAAATATAATTTAGTACCAGTTTTTAAATGTAACGGTAATATTAAATCCATTTTAAATAAACCAATAGATCCTACTAACAATTTGGATAAAAGTGGCGTATACTCATTAACCTGCGATCAGTGTTCTGCTACATATATTGGAGAAACAGGCAGAGCATTAAAATTCCGATTAAAGGAACATCTAAACAATAAACTTACATCCAATTTTGGACGCCACTTGTTTATACATAATCATACTTGCATAAACCAAGAAAATGTCAAACTAATTCATCCTCTGAATAAAAGTATACAACTAAACTTACTTGAATTGTTCGAAATTGATAAATTTATATATACTCACAATCAATTACAATGTTTGAATGAACAAACACACAGTAACGTCAAACCAATTTACAAATATTTAAAAAAACCCTACTAGCATAATTTTTAAATATATATTCTTTAATTACAAAATAATTTTCATTAATCCAACTACAATTACTAAATTAAAATCAATTCATTTCATAATTTTATATAACAATACATCAAAAAGAAAATTTTTTACACAATAATCTTAACATATTTTATGATCCGTTTAAATTGCTAATAATAGTTAAAATAATAGACATATTACTCCCTCTACATCAAGTTTATCGTTTAGTTCCTTATTCTTACAAATACATTCGCGCCACTCATAACCTACTCACATTAACTTCTCGCGCCATTTAAAAACCGCATGGTGATAACAGTTGAATATTTAAAAAACATTACGATTCGACGCATAAATAATTATACCCGCATATTAATGATTTTCTCGATGACCTTTTATATTCCATTCATATATGAAGAGCTTATATAGTACCAGACGTGTGAGTATATTACTTTATAATAACTTTTCCTTTATCCATTTTCAACTAACCTCAATCTTAAAACAATTCCTTAAATGAATACTAATTATTTTAATATATACGTCTTTGTCAATTATGAATTATATGTATATAATCAATGTACTTCATATTCTTTATTAGAATTATGTATAATTTAATTAGTTTAGTTTCTTATGTTATTTTTAATATATAATAATTTATTTAGTCCTTATTTCATAGAGTAAACATGCATTACATTTTAATTAACATACATAATATTGTCTTAGTTTAATATTTATATTCTCATTTTACATTATTTATATTCTAATACTTTTATACTGAATTATATTATGTTTGTAGTTTCTGCTGATGATGACCTAGTATATAAGGTCGAAACTAGTACAGGAATAAAATTGATAAAAATTGGAAGTACCTTTTCTTAATCATAATATAAAAAATATAAATTGTCCTAGCCTGTTCTGGACCTAGGCCAATTAATTATTTATCGTTCTAGCGTATTCTTCGCCTATATTAGTTAATCGTTCTTCGTTATCCTATATCCGTGACCCAAGCCAATACAGTATTTATTACTCTATAGTATTTTTCCACCCACCACAGTAATTAATGAATTAATATTCTAATAAAATATAAATTATTAATTGCTTTAGCGTATTCTTGCCTATGGCAATATATTATTTATTATCCTAGCGTAATTTTGATCTATCCCAGTTAATTATTGATTGTTCTAACATATTATTAACCAATTTTAATTTGTTTTCTTAACATAATCTTGACTTTTGTATTATTTAATATCTAAGAGTACTTTTTACCTAAGGTAGTAATTTATTTATTGCTCTAGCCTACGCTTGACATATACTAATACATTATTCATTACTCTATCGTGATCTTGACATATCCCTATCAATTACACACGCCTTCATTTTTTTTTCATGTAAAAGTGTTTCAAGTTTAATAGGTGTCTTATAGTAAATGGGGTGTGCTGATCACGAATATGTGCTTAGTTTTTTTTGCACGTTAGGTTTTCAGGAAAAGTGTGTTTCGAACTTTTCATAGAAACTGCCAAAAATATTGAGAAAATATTTATTGAAACTATCTTTAATAGAAAATTACACTGAAAAAATGAGTTGTTAATTAAAAAACAATTCAGTATAATTTACGTTATTATTACGTTATTTAGTTCAGCTTGGATAAACTGTTGAGGTTGGTCTATATCAGGATTGAATTCGTCTTCATCGGTTTTTTCGTTTGAACTTTTATCTGATAATTGCTGTTGGATGGTGTGAAGAAAAGGTGGAGGAATAGGAATTCCATGTCCATGAAGTACAGGTCAATTAGCAGACGCTAAATCAGGATACTGAATAGTATGTCCATTTCCTCAGTACTTTTTTGTGCGAGTGGGACAGTCGAGCACAAAATTTACATTACGTTAAGAAAGAAGGGCCACTCAGAGAAATACTTGTACCGGGACAAAAAATGTGCTGCGTGATGCATTGTACCAAAATTAGTTCTTTTACCTCCTCCTCACATAAAGTTAGGATTGATGAAGCAGTTTGTCAAAATTAAAAAAAACCATTTCCATTTCCTCAGTAGCTCGACATACTGAAAACACACTTTGTGTGGAGCCAAAGATGTGTCCTATCACCAAGCTTTATACCGAAGTAAGCGTGATAAGCTTTCGTAATAAATTCTGTTATGTTTCGTTGATGCTTTGCTATCGTTAAATCACCACAACAAAATATATCAGGACTGTTTTTGCACTTTCTTGATGACCTTATGACGCACTAAACACTCATAAAACAAAACACAACTCGATGCTACAAACAACTGAAGCTAACTACTTCGAAAATAACTGCTGATGCCATCAAGTAGACCTTGATAGATGCGAAAATGAAACAGTTTTGTCATTGAAATGAAATAAACATAATATTATACTAAAATATTTTCTATCGATGTATCCAGTATTTTAAGGAAATAATTTCATTATTCTTTATAACTTTGTTCTTCTTGCTTATAATATATTTACAAAAAATACAAAAATTAATGAAACACCTACACAAATTTAGACAGCAATTTAGGAAATATCATAAAGATACTCCTTTGCTCTAATACAAAATATCTCACATGTTTTTTTTTAAATTTTGTGAAAAATCTTGACGTGATGGGCTCAAACCAAATTCACATTCAGAATCAACGTACCCGTTTTAGCGAAGGACACTTATGAAATTCAAAACACCAAAAATCATGTCGGTCTGTGTTATAAGAGTATAAAATAAATTTAAAATATACATGAAGGAAATGTTTAAATTTCTAATTAATATTTTCATTTAAAAAGTTCAGTGGATATTATTAATTGGAGGGTGGAATAGGTGCCACCCACCCATCCTACATTTACAAGAAAACTATATTACAAACACTGTTTTTATATTATATTTCTTAAAGTCAAAACAAGTATGTACATAAAATTTTTATTTTTATGTAGAGTGAGGGTGTGTCCTACCCTTTAAACATCCAAATGTATGCATTTACTTTACTGCAAGAATAAATATTAGTTTGGTAGAGTTTTAAATTAAATTCAAATTTCATTTATACTGAGTATTTGTTGGGTTACTTTCATAATGGAATAATATTTTCATATTACTTGTTGCAACTCGATAACACTATTTATTTTTAAGTTTTATTAAAATGTTTATTGCATATGTAGGGTGGTTGGGTGTCACCTATCCTACCATCCAATCACTAACACCTTTGCATATATTTTACTGAAAGAATAATTATTTATTTGACACGATTTTAAATTAGAATTCAATTTAATGCTATATGTGATATACAGGGTGAGTTTTTTTCGATGTTCTCTATGGGGATCTCGGAAACTATAAGAGATAGAGAAACGGTTAAATGGGGAAAAAAGTGTAGATTTACGAGATGAATAAAATTCCACTTTCAAAGTTTTCAAAAAAGTCAAGGGTAACTAGATATTTTGAAAAAAGTAAAAAGTGTCAATTTTTTCAAATCAATATATCTCGGTTATTATAACAGATAGAAAAAAACTGTAAAGGACAAAGTTTTAGATAATTTTATGAAGATTAATAAAAAAATAATCAGAAAATTTTTATCACCATTATTTTCCGAGATATGACGCAAACTTACATTTTTTTAAATGGAAACCATAGTTGGCTGTGACCACATTCAAAAGGTAATTTTTTTCTTTTTAATCCAATATGGCATACGACATAGTTATTTCTAAAAATGAGTGAGTTATAGTCATTTTAAATTTTATTATAAATAAAAAATGGGTAGCCATGAAATAGATGAAAGTAAAACAATTGCAGTTGTTTATAATAATAGCAATATTGTAATTATTAGTTCTACAAAGTTAAATAAAAATGAAAAACCAGCATAAGAATAATAATTTTGTAAATATCAAATGGCCTTCTGTATGTGGTATAAATCCATTTGTCAAGAGGATAATACGTTTCTTACAAAAATATTATGAACAGATGAATCGCGATTCACTAATTGTGGTATTTTTAATCGCCACAATGAACATAGATGAACTTAAGAGAATCCACGAGTTTCACAGAGAAAACTACAAATTAAATTTGGGTTTAATCCATGGTGTGTTTGGATTAATATTTCTCGGTCCATATATTTTTGAAAGCTCACTAAGTGAAACTGATTACTTTCATTTTCTTTAGAAAACATTTGAAGATACGCTCGATTGTTTAAATTTATCATTACAAGCAAGATTAAAATGGTTCCAATATGATGGTGCTCCACCTAATAACATGTTGGCTTTACAAATTATTTAAATGATGCTTTTCCTAACTATAAGTGGGAAGAAATAAACCAATCCCAGGGCCACCTAGATCTCCCGATCTGCGCGTTTTAGAATTTTTTTCTGTGGGATTATGTAAAAAACAAAGTATATGCAAAATCATATCAATCTGTGGAGGATCATAAACTATTTGTTATTTAAACATTTAATTCAATTTACATGAGAATAGTCAAAAAGCCATAAATTCAATTTTAAAAAGATATAATTTATGTCATAATAGTATTAATAGTGGACTCTTTGACCATATTTTTTTAATATTAAAATTTCTCTCCCATTGATATATTGATATTTACAGAAATACTTTATGCGGTTGTTTCATTTTGATTTATCTCTGTAAAACTAATAATTACAATACTGCTAATATTATAAACAACTGCAATTGTTTTACTTTCATCTTTTTCATGGCTACCCATTTTTTATTTATAATAAAATTTAAAATGACTATAACTCACTCATTTTTAGAAATAACTATGTCATATGCCATATTGGATTAAAGAGAAAAAAATTACCTTTTGAATGAGGTCACAGCCAACTATGGTTTCCATTTAAAAAAATGTAAGTTTGCGTCATATCTCGGAAAATAATGGCGATAAAAATTTTCTGATTATTTTTTATTAATCTGCATAAAATTATCTAAAACTTTGTCCTTTACAGTTTTTTTCTATCTGTTATAATAACCGAGATATATTGATTTGAAAAAATTGACACTTTTTACTTTTTTCAAAATATCTAGTTACCCTTGACTTTTTTGAAAACTTTGAAAGTGGAATTTTATTCGTCTCGCAAATCTACACTTCTTTCCCCATTTAACCGTTTCTCTATCTCTTATAGTTTCCGAGATCCCCATAGAGAACCTCGAAAAAAACTCACCCTGTATACTCAAAATAAAAATAAAAACTTATAAATATACGTATAAAAAACTTTTTATTCTATAAAATTATTGAATATGTTTTACTGTATAAAGGATGGGATAGTGGACAAATTTTTTTTTCATAACAAACAGTGTTTTTGTATTATTTATCCCTGAAATTGAAGCAGCGTTTGTAATTAAAATTCCATTGTATATGTAGGGTGGGTGGCACCTATTCCACCCTACAATCAGTATAACATACCCAGCTCTTTTACTGTAAAAATTATTATTTTTTTAACATAATTTAATATTAATGTTTCATTTCTCTAATTATTCGATTTTAAAATTTAAAAAGTACACAAAAGAAAATTCTTTCAGTAAAATAATTGGGTATGATTCTCTGATTGTAGGGTGTAATAGGTGCCACCCACCCACCCTACATATGAAGAGAAATTTTAATTACGAACACTGTTTTAATTCTAAGGATAAATAATACAAAAATGGCAGAAAGACCTCTGATCGATAGCCTTTTGACAGATTAACTTACTAACACCTCATTCATTATTTACTAGGTTTTTGTAAATATTGTAAAATTTGTCAATAAATATATGTATCTATCTATCTATCTAATACAAAAACAGTGTTTGTAATGAAAATTACAATGTGTCCACTATCACACCCTTCAATCACTAAAACATACACAACTATTTTACTGAATTATTATGTTTATATAAATACATTAATAATTGACTTAAATAAAGAAACATTCAATTTTTAATTTATGAGAGTCGATGGTAGAAAATTAAGTTCTAATTAGAAATCTTATTAGGCACGATATATTTAGGGCTTGAAAATGAGAATGAAAGCTAGATCAGCTGAAAGTAGGTTAAAAAAGGAATAATTTCTTAGATCGTACCATTATGGCTTAAGAATTTAATATGGTATGATAAATTTAGGGTTTGAAAAGAAGCTGACAGTAAATCGTAACATAACAAATATAAATAAGCATAACCTAATAAATAATAAAAAAAAGAAACGCAATTTTATCGATTGTTTACTTACGCTTAATTCCAGTTTTATATTTTGAGCCTTTGCGTATTTTTTTTAAATACCCTAAAATTAATATTTCTTTCTAAGGTCAATGAAGAAATTTTTTATTTTGAACGTTTGCGCTTTAGTTTTCACGTCTATGTATAAAAGCGGTTGTTTAGAATTTGAGTCAATAACACCTTTAAAATCTCTAATATAATAGAAGCATTCAATCTTCACTTTCTTTATTCTTTATTTTCAACTAAACACTTTATTTTTTTTTATAAAGTTTCTTTTCATCCTCGGAAACAGAAGAAGAGTACTAAATCTAACGACTAGAGCATGTGACTCATGGTAGAGACGTGAGCGCAGGAGTATTTGCAGCCTCTTCATAACTCCAAATAGAGTTCTTGGTTTACTGTCTGGTTTGGAAGTTCAAATTCTGAGTGTACGATCCTTTTGATGTCAAAAAACAGAAAACATCATTTTTACATTAGATTTTAGAGCTTTTTTGGACGAGGTAAGTTTAATTTCCACTGGTATGAATTTTGCTGCCGCTCTTCTTATCCCCAAATCAATGGTCAAATGCACTTGTTGATTGAAATTGTCTTATTGAGTAATTTCATACCACTATGTTCTTATATTAGCACACGATTCGGATTATGTCTGGGATTGCCCTTGTATTATTTCTTTTTTATTATGTATATTTTTTTCAATCCGTTAAACCTCCCATGGTTTTTATTGGATTAATTCTTGACAGATATAATATTTAGAAGGTATGGTGCAAATATGTAATTAAAGTAATTTCTGTAATTTAATCATTTTTATATGTATTTTTTCTAAAACCAGAACAAACAGCTAAATAAATAAATATACATGCATTTTTATAAAATATATAATTCTACAACTTGCCATACATGTCTGCGAACCTAATGGGATTTAGAGTTACAAATATGGTTTAATCTATACTTTCAGTAAGTACTTAATCTTAGCTCTCTAGTGGTTATTAGCCCCCTCGTCCTCCGGCTTGAGACGCTCGTGTGTCTACAACGTCTCGCATGGTACAACATGCGCCAATGATATGGGTATGCCTATTGTGTGGGTGTACCGGCCATTGTGTGTGCGTGCGTCCTCACGGCGGTCATATAATGACCGGATTATAGTTGGTACAGCAAGGGATCACCACCGAACATGTTTTGATCGTCCCGGACACGATACCATCAACCGATGACACCCTGATTGGCATACCACCATTGTCCACAACCACCTGGATCGTGTACACATACCCATGTCAGCTCGGTCCGGTCTTGTCGACGCGTTTCCACCCCTGTCAGACCAACTGATCCGTAATTATATTCCCACGGAAATGGCTGTTACATAATCAATCTCCATGCGGAATACCACCAAAGGCCTTCCGGGATTTGCACCGAGTTTCACCGACTCATTACGTAATTTATAAGAATAAAACGATAATCGATGTCTGTGAGGATGTGTTCGTGTCTACTTAGATATTAAGTGTTTAGAGTCACGTAATATCAAAGTTACCTTATTAATGTCATGATAATAGCTTTTGCAATAGACTTAAGTATTTTAGTAATTTATTTAAATATTCTCCTTTTTTAGATTGGATGCTAATTATTGTAATTAATTTATAATAACTACAATTATATTATTTTTATTTTATAAATAATTTAGTTGTAATTATTATTTATATTTATTCTTTTACAACTATTGCCAAATTAATAAAAAGTAGTTTAGTGAATTTAATCAAAATTATTATAAAAATATCAATTCCTAACTGAAATAATTGATATAAACTATGAAAACACTAATTTATTGAAACCTCTTAATTTGTATGATTTGTTGAAATTACAATCAACAATAAAATTTCTAAGGCGTCTAATAGCTATTTAACTCGTACCAAATTTATTTCTAAAAAAATAGCAAATCAATCACCGTGCACTACTTAAGGAATTCCGCTTCTGTCTAACAATTGAATTGTTAAGGAAGAATGGCCTGTCCGTCGGCCGTAATGAACCGATATCGTCCGTGGATCAAATGGTTATTGAAGTGTGCTGGATGGACGCCCAAAATTTCCGAGCGGCCTGTCAGACGTCCTGAGGTCATTATCGTCCAACAAAAAATACTTCTTTACAAACAGATCTATCACAAGAATTTCGGTTCGATTAGAGTACATAATTGCGCAAAATAGCCGGCGTGAATTGTCATAAAAAATGTAATTTATAACTCAATTATAGTATACTGTCTTATGTAATTGGATTACTTCCTCGTGCGTATTAAGCGTCTTCTCGTACTATTTCGTTTCTAATCCTATCCATGCCTGTTACTCCTTTTACTCTCCTCAAGTACTTCATTTCTATTGCTTGGTTCTTACTTTTTTTGTTCATTTGTTAGTACCCATATTTTTGTACACTATCATTTTGGTTGTCTTGTCTACTTCTTTCATTCCAATAAATTTATTCTTGATTAAATGGAATATTTTTGTTGTTTTATTTATTTCCACTTCCATATTACCATCGTTTTGTATATGTACCCCTAAGTATTTGAAGTTATTTACTTTTTCTATTTTTTTACTTTCCCTATATAGTTTATATAGGGGTTTATATAGTTTTCGAGTAAAATAGAGGAAAAATACTCTGATGGCCATATCACCATTTTATAGTTTAAACTGATTTCATTCAAAACCCAACTGATGATCATCTGTTAAGATCAATACGAAACAATTGAAAATTAATTAAAATACAATTATTGATATTGTTTTAACTGTTTTATATTGATTTTCGTTTGTTTGTCAAATGATTTTCGATTATTTCGTATTGATTTTACCATTGTTTTATTCAAGAAATACCAAAGCCAATTGAAAATTAAAATTTAAAACAGTTGAAAATCAATTCAAGATCGTACAAGAATGTTTACGATCATTCAATAACGTTCAAGATCATTCAGAAACGTTTCAACGTTCAAGATTGTATAAGAACGTTTATGATAATTCAATAACATTCAATATCATTCGTACAAGAACGTTTACGATCATTCAAGAACAGTTAATATCGTACAAGAACGTTCACAAACATTCAATAACATTCAAGATTATTCAAGAACATTCAAAATCATTCGTGCACGATCATCCAAGAACGTTCACGATGATTCAAGAACATTCAAGAACGTTGATCATTGAAGAACATTTTAAATTGTTCAAGAACGTTCGCGATGATTCAAGAACATTAAAAGTGGTACAGTTCAGTAACATTCAAGATCATTCAGCTTTGTTTTTGTTTTTTGTTTCTGAGGAGAACTTTAGAATAAACATTGATTATTGATTTGCAGTATACAATTTTATGGGAGATGATTTCATTGGAAGAGAGAGTATATTTAATTTAATGAGAAAATCTCTAATTAGTTCAGTAAAAGATGATGATGCTGAAGAACCAGTTAGAGATATGATAACGATATTCTCAAAGAAAATGGATCTTGATAGAAATTGAAAGATTTCCTATAATGACTACAAATAGAGTGTCCTTAATGAGTTAATGCTTCTAGAGAAAATTAAAGATGATTCATACAAGAACGTTCACCATCATTCAAGAACGTCCACGATCATTGAGGAACATTCAAGATCGTACAAGAAAGTTCACGATCACTCAATAACATTCAAGATCATTTAAGAACATTCAAGATCATTCAAGATCATTCGTTCAAGAACTTTCGTGATTATTCAAGAACGTTCACGATCATTCAATAACGTTCGAGATAATTCAAGAACATTCAAGAACGTTTAAGAACATTTTAAGAACATTAATGATTGTTTAAAATCGTTAGAGATTATTGAAAGTCATTCGATCAGCCTTTAAACTAGTTTACTACTATTTCAAAACTCTTAAATTTTTAAAATTTTTAAATCAAATATGCAAAAATAAAGCAGAAAAGAATTTTGAAGAACTTTATTAGAGAAGTAAACTAGTCTAATTTAATTCATTCAAGAACATCCACGATCATTCAATAACATTCAAGATCATTCGTTCAAGAACGTTCACGATCATTCAAAAACGTTCGCGATCATTGAAGAACATTCAAGATCGTACAAAAACGTTCACGATCATTCAGTAACGTTCAAGAACATCTAATTCATTCATCGTCATGCATTCAAGAACGTTCGCGATCATTCAACACATTCATTCATTTAATAACGTTCACGATCGTTCAAGAACGTTCACGATTATTCAATATCGTTCAAGAACGTCCAAGATCATTTAAGAACATTCAATATCGTTTAAGAACGTTCACGATCATTAAAAAACGTTCTAGATCATTGAATAACATTCAAAATTGTACAAGAACGATAACGACCATTCAAGAACATTCAAGATCGTTCAAGAATATTCAAGATCTTTTAAGAACATTTTAAGAACATTCATGATCGTTTAAAGTCGTAAAATCGTTTGAGAACATTTAAGATCATTCAAAACCATTCAATTATTATTGAAAGCCATACGATCAGCCTTTAAACTAGTTTACTACTCTTTTGAAATTCTTACATTTTTACTTTCCCTATATGAAATATAGGTAAAGTATTGTTTCGTGACAATTGTTCAAGAACGTTCTCGATTATTCAATATCGTTCAAGAACGTCCAAGATCATTTAAGAACATTCAATATCGCTTAAGAACGTTCACGATCATTAAAAAACGTTCTAGATCATTGAATAACATTCAAGATTGTACAAGAACGATATCTATCATTCATGAACATTCAAGATCGTTCAAGAATATTCAAGATCTTTTAAGAACATTAATGATCGTTTAAAGTCGTAAAATCGTTTGAGAACATTTAAGATCATTCAAAACCATTCAATTATTATTGAAAGTCCAACGATCAGCCTTTAAACTAGTTTACTACTCTTTTAAAATTCTTACATTTTTACTTTCCCTATATGAAATATAGGGAAAGTATTGTTTCGTGACAATTTTTGCCAATTGCTAATACTAACTATTGGAGTTACATGAAATTTATTTAACAAATAATTGTAGAGAATTAAGAACTGAAGAAATTATTAATAATAGCTTTTTTGCATAAACCTCATAGTTTTCGAGTAAAGTATAGGGAAAGTACTATGATGGCCACATCACCATTTATCTTCTTTTATTTTTAAGTTAACCGTTGTGGTATTTGTTCTTCCAAAAACCATAGCCTTTGTTTTTGCAGTATTTATTCGAATATTTCTTTTCTCTAGGGCATTTTTTTATATACAAAGGTTGTTTTGTAAGTCTTTCTCCGTTGGGGCACATATCATTAGGTCGTCCGCGAAAGCAAGGTGGGATATATATGTCGGTTGTAATATCCTAGATGTGTTTTCTTCACTGCATTTATTATTTCTTTCATAACGTCATCCATTACGATTATAAATAATGTTGGACTCAGTAATCCACCTTTTTGCAGTCCATCATTTATTTGAAATTTCCGATTATTGTGAATTGTCTTTCCTAATATACATTTTATCTTGATATAGACTTCTGATTGCTACTCTCAGTTGTTTATATACTCCTCACCTCGATAAACTATCCCAGGTCAGTCTTTAGGGTATTCTATCAAAAGCCTTTTCTAAATCTATAAATGCCGCATATAGTTCTTGATTTGCTGCTTAGTCTTTAGTCTTTAGTCCTTAGTCTTTAGTCTTTAGTCTTTAGTCTTTAGTCTTTAGTCTTTAGTCTTTAGTCTTTAGTCTTTAGTCTTTAGTCTTTAGTCTTTAGTCTTTAGTCTTTAGTCTTTAGTCTTTAGTCTTTAGTCTTTAGTCTTTAGTCTTTAGTCTTTAGTCTTTAGTCTTTAGTCTTTAGTCTTTAGTCTTTAGTCTTTAGTCTTTAGTCTTTAGCCCTTATTCCTTAAGTCCATAATACTTAATTTTCAGTTTTTAGCTTTTAGTCTGCAGAAGTTAGTCTTTAGTCTATAGTAAGCCTCTAGTATTTGGTTTTTAGTCTTTAGTCTTTGTTGGAATTACGTTCTTGATTCTTAGTCCTTAGTCCTTGATCTTTTATCCTTAACCCATCTTTGGCCAACGGTGCGTATACGCACCATTTCAAAATGCACCATTAATTAATAACTTTCTATTGTATAATTTAATTTTTTGTTGGTGCTTCTAAGAGTAAACACAATAAACTTAATTTACATGTAGATTAAATAAATTTTTCTCATTAGTTACTATTGTAAATATTTTATTGAAAAGTCCTATTTTAAGAAGGATTTACTCGGGTTTATGCAAACATTATTTACTATTTCCAGATAATGTAATTTCAAGTGCTCATTGCCTGAATTCCAAGTAAACACATTAAGCATTATGGTAGAAGTGATTAAAATAGATATAAGATTTTGTGGAAAAAGATAACGACTCTTAATCCTTCGTGGTGCGTATACGCACCGTTGGCCAAAGGGGGTATACCTGCTATATATAAGGATCGACATTTTTACATACTGTTCATTGTAATTTGTATTCTTATTACGCAAACTACATCAGTGAAATTAGTGAAGATATTATTATGTCTAAATTTAAAGCTTTTTTAACCCAACGTGAATTAGTTGAAGAATTCGAATGGATGCTGGACAAGATTCAAGATAGCAGAAAACAAGTTCAATAAGAGGTTTATGCAGTTCGGTGTATTTTCCCAGAAACTTGCATAGATGAGCAAATGGTTCCATACTTTGGACGGCACTCGTGCAAGATGTACATCAGAGGAAAACCAGTACGATTTGGCTTCAAATTGTGGTGCCCGTGTTTTTCGGATGGCTACTTATTTCAATTCATTCCCTACGGAGGAGCAACAGCAGAAAAAAACGAATTTGGTTTAGGAGGGAAAGTTGTACTGGATTTGCTATTTACAATTAGTGGAGTCTCCAGATAACCACAAGATATTTTTTGATAATTTCTTTACCTCATATAAATTAATGAAGGAACTATCAAAAAGGGGATATTTTGCGCCGGGGACAATCAGGGATAATCGCATTGCAAAATGTACAATAAAGGCAATAAAAGTTATCCATAAAGAATCTCGCTGCAGTTATGATTGTGCATAGGATGCAACTATAGGGATCGTTGTCACAAGATGGAACGACAATTCGGTAGTAACACTTGCCAGTAATATCAAAGCAGTAATGCCAATACCACAAGCAAAAAGATATTACAGGAAACAAAAAAAGGAGGTCAATATCCTACAGCCGAAAGTGATTAGAGAATATAGCAAATTCAAGGGTGGCGTGGATCTCCACGACAATGGAGTGGCGAATTACCGCATCAAGTGTCATGGCAAGAAATGGTGGTGGCCGCTGTTTACTACTACAATATACAGCATGCTGGTAAGCAGTTGGAAGATTAGCCAAAGGAAGCAAAATTAGTCAACTGGATTTTAGATCTCATATTGTTACAAGGCTCTTGGTAGTAAAATATCCATCATTTGTAACGGTAGCAGTGCCATTGGAAGTGCGCAAAGATAATGTTGGACATGTAATTATTGTGCATGAAACGAAAAAGCTGCTAAGATGTAAAGTGTGCCAATCAAACACAATTTATATGTGCAAAAAATGTAATGTGCATCTGCACTCAGAATGTTATAAAAAATATCATATTTCATTTTATATACCCCTATTCGCCAACGGTGCGTATACGCACCACTCAAATTTTTGTATAACAAATTTTTTTTTTGAAAAAATTTTATTAAAACTTTCTTGATGAACACCATTCTAATGCGTTATATTAAAAAAAAATCTAAAGTATCATCTATTTCTATGCTTGGCCAAAGATGGGTTAATCCTTAATAATTAGTTCATAGTATTAGTGCTTTGTCTTTCGTCGTTAGTCCTTAGTTCTTAATTTTCAGTTCTTAGTCCTTAGGCTTTATATTTATTTATTTATCTGTTTTAATTCGGTGCTAACAAAAAAAACATAATTCATACAAAAATAATATAAATAATATTCACAATAATATAGACTGCACAAGAATTGGGCATAGTTCATCCTAGATTATCTTCAACTCGTACTCTGAAGGCGGAAATTCTTCTGTCAACGCTATTGTCGAATAGGAACGCATCAGAATGAATAGACGATCGATATTTCAGTTAATTTTTGCCCTAGTTGGAGGCATTTTTGTCCCTAATCTGGGAATTAAATGTCAACTTGACTGACGTTTTATTATTATAACCCTTAGCCCTAAGTACTTAATTTTTAGTCGTTAGTTTCTAGTCTTTAGTCCTTAGAACTTAGTCTTTGTCCTTATTCCCATGTTATAGTCCTTACTTCTTAGTGCTTAGTCCTCAGTCAGTCCTTAATACTTGGTCCTTGGTTATAAGTCCTTTGTTTATTAGTCTCTAGTTTTTTTAGTTTTCAGTTTTTAGTCTTTGGCATTTAGTCTTATGTCTTTATCTTTACACTTGAATTTTAAGTACATTGTCCTTAGTCTTTCGTCCTAAGTTCTTAATCTATAAGCCTCAGATATTAGTCCCTTTAAGCCCTTGGACCTAAGTTTTTAGTCCATAGACCTGTATCATTAATCCTAAATCCTTTAGTCACCAGTCTGTAGTCTTTAGTCTATCCTTAAGTCCTTAGTCTGGAGCCTTAAGTCCTTAGTCCTTGGCCCTAAGTCCTTAGTCCATAGTCCTTAGTTTTCAGTTTTTAGCTTTTAGCTAACAGTAGTTAGTTTTTTTTGGTCATTAGTCTTTTTTTTTAGAATTCCTTTTTTAATTATTTGTCCTTAGTTCTTAGTCCTTGATCTTTTGTTCTTAATCCATTATTCTTAGTTTATAGTCACTAGTACTTCGTCTTTAGTCATTAGTACTTAGTTCTTAGTCCTTAGGCCTCAGTCTTTAGTCTTTGTCTTTATTCCTTTGTTATAGTCCTTAGTCTTTAGCCCCTAATACTTAGTCCTTAGTTTATTAGTCTACAGCTCAACCCTCTTTACATCATTGTTCCATTTATATTCTTGGCCATTTAATTGTATTTTTTAAATATCCCACTCGTACGATGTTTCCCTTTGCTTTTTCTTCTCTTGCTTGTCTATGTATATGTTGCGTCCTTTAAGTGCATTTTTACATTTCATTATTTCCTGTTTTTCTTCCCATGCCTTTATTTCTGCTCTGATCATTTGATTCCTCTTGTATTTATTTATTACATACGCTCTTTCAATTCATGATTCTACTTTTAATTATAATAACTTTGCACCTGCTGTTGTATTTTTCCTTCATCAATGTTAATACCTTTGATTAAAATATTGTTCCTTCTTTTTCTACGTTCTTTATTTTCATTAATTTGTTCTAAATTTTGTATACGCTTTATTGGTGCAATTTTTTCTTCTTCCCATTTCGCTTCTTTATTTTTCATTATAGCTTGCATTAATTTCATTTCTTCTTTTAATTCAGCTGTATTTTTCGCCAATTCTTGCATGTCCTCATTTAGCAATATTTTGATTTGCTCCATATTATTCTTCTCTATGATCTTTATAATGTCCATTTTTTTTTCTGTAATTTGTAATCTGTAATCTGTAATCTGTAATCTGTAATCTGTAATCTGTAATCTGTAATCTGTAATCTGTAATCTGTAATCTGTAATCTGTAATCTGTAATCTGTAATCTGTAATCTGTAATCTGTAATCTGTAATCTGTAATCTGTACTCTGTACTCTGTACTCTGTACTCTGTACTCTGTAATCTCTAATCTCTAATCTCTAATCTCTAATCTGCAATCTGTAATCTGTCATCTACAATCTGTCATCTGCTATCTGTCATATCTCATCTCTTACCTGCCAAATATTCCACTATTTTTATGTATCTAATATACTTAATGAGGGTTAGGAGAGGGTATGGTAATTCTTCAGATTTTCCAAAGAAGCACCTCCATAGTATTCTTGTATATGATCTTTATAATGTCCCCTTTTTTCTGTAATCTGTAATCTGTAATCTGTAATCTGTAATCTGTAATCTGTAATCTGTAATCTGTAATCTGTAATCTGTAATCTGTAATCTGTAATCTGTAATCTGTAATCTGTAATCTGTAATCTGTAATCTGTAATCTGTAATCTGTAATCTGTAATCTGTAATCTGTAATCTGTAATCTGTAATCTGTAATCTGTAATCTGTAATCTGTAATCTGTAATCTGTAATCTGTAATCTGTAATCTGTAATCTGTAATCTGTAATCTGTAATCTGTAATCTGTAATCTGTAATCTGTAATCTGTAATCTGTAATCTGTAATCTGTAATCTGTAATCTGTAATCTGTAATCTGTAATCTGTAATCTGTAATCTGTAATCTGTAATCTGTAATCTGTAATCTGTAATCTGTAATCTGTAATCTGTAATCTGTAATCTGTAATCTGTAATCTGTAATCTGTAATCTGTAATCTGTAATCTGTAATCTGTAATCTGTAATCTGTAATCTGTAATCTGTAATCTGTAATCTGTAATCTGTAATCTGTAATCTGTAATCTGTAATCTGTAATCTGTAATCTGTAATCTGTAATCTGTAATCTGTAATCTGTAATCTGTAATCTGTAATCTGTAATCTGTAATCTGTAATCTGTAATCTGTAATCTGTAATCTGTAATCTGTAATCTGTAATCTGTAATCTGTAATCTGTAATCTGTAATCTGTAATCTGTAATCTGTAATCTGTAATCTGTAATCTGTAATCTGTAATCTGTAATCTGTAATCTGTAATCTGTAATCTGTAATCTGTAATCTGTAATCTGTAATCTGTAATCTGTAATCTGTACTCTGTACTCTGTACTCTGTACTCTGTACTCTGTAATCTCTAATCTCTAATCTGCAATCTGTAATCTGTCATCTACAATCTGTCATCTGCTATCTGTCATATCTCATCTCTTACCTGCCAAATTAATATTCCACTATTTTTATGTATCTAATATACCTAATGAGGGACAGGAGGGGGTATGATAATTTTTCAGATGTTCCAAAGAAGCACCTCCTCCCAGTCGGGAGGTTTTTACTTATTTAATAATGAGGAGGGATTTCCTCAAAAAAGAGGAGGTTCTAGAATGGACGGTCTTCCTCTACTAATAAGAAAAAAAAATTCGAAAACAAAATCATCGAAGTAGATGTGTTATTTAAATTAATGAAGTCAGCTATTTTTTATGTAAATGTTAACGATCATTAGAATATTATTAGAGAAACATGAAAACTAAACTGTACAAAATAACTGGTTTATCATATAATACCATTGTATTGGTAAACTAATATCGTATAAAATAACAATAGCAAACATTACGTGCCATAATGTGCACGTCAAATTGAAGTGTGCTTTCACCTCGCCACACGATTTTCACAATTTACAGTATTAATTGAACGTGCGTCGAGTACGTCACTACAAGTTGATCAACCTGATATTAATAGGCAACAATGGGGGAAGGTTTCCGATTTTAACAAATCATCGCCGATAATAACTGAGCCGGCACAATGTAATAGGAAACGGTGCCCACAAGGCGTCTATTCATCCTGACGGGTATTCCTCGGGCCCCTTTTCACGACCATCAGCGCCATCACGCGTAGAGAATCGCGCGTTAATTACCAGAAAGGCGCGCACGACTCAAAAATTCCATTGTGCACGTGATCGCTTGGACCCACAAAGCCGTGGGTTTGGAATTGTTTAAACGTAACGTCGCCTAGATATTATGTATAGGAAATTAATGCAATGCAGCGGAGAATAATTGTACTTATTGATATCACGATTCCGACGTAATTAATATCATTCCCGAAGAAAGGAATGAGGGATGGGAAGATTAGAATTGGGCAATCTATTATGCTAGTTTGGAGTTGACATTTAGAAGTTGTGGGAAGACGTTCGTGTGGTGGACCTTTTAATAAATGCCAAGTGGCTCTTTTGAACTTAGGTAATAGTTTACATTACGAATTAATTTTATATTTAAATGTATTGTAAATGCCTTTTATTCTTTATCCAATTAAAGATTTCTTTAAAGAAATGGAATATAACAAGAGTTTTACTTCTCCTAATTTGAAAATTTGGTTCAATCAAGAAAGTAATAGAACAAGTATCGATTACAAATAAGATATGTTTTATATTGGTGCTCTCTTTGAAATGTGAAATTTGGTTTATGGCCAAAATTATTGATATCGGAAGAACTTCCTAAAAAAGATTCAACAAACACTTTTGCTCATTTAAGCTAAAGCACAAAAACAGTTTATTTTCAAATCATAGCTTAGAATGTAAAACATAGTTTTTCACTATTAGATAAATTAAAAATATTACACAAGTGTACAAAAGCTCAACATGTTAAAATTCCTAGAAATTGCAAAAGAAAAGAAGAAGATAATCTACTTAACGAACAAACGAATTTCTATTATTACGACCTGTTTCAATTAGCTTGATCTATTTTCGAAAAATACCATTTGATCTTTAGGTTGTAATTCTATGTAAGCAACAATACATTTAATTGTACGGAGAACAATTTAAAGATTGTTTTTTTTTATAAATTGTAGTCGCAACGTTCAGTAATAACATTGTTGGACGTATAAAATAAATTGATCAAAACCACATGAAAATTACTGTTTTACGAGCGACGGGCAAGTTTTTGTTTCGATTAAATTGCTCGGAAACTTCACTCGGTCTTGTAACAATAAGCTTTTTCTCGGGGCATTATCTCAATGCGGCGAGCTGAGTTTTTTTCCCCGCTCAGAGCTCACTCCGCCCGGCCATCAATAACTTCGCGTCTGACGTGCGGGCAGATAGATGGTGCGATTATATTTTCGCCTGATATTTGCATACCGTTGGTTGTTGGTTGGTTTATTGAAAGTGGATGTGCCGTGTGATGAATGGCATCATGTGGGTGCATTCAATTCTATCGGAACATGGGAATATTGCGGCCGGGGAACTGGACAGAGGACAATGCTCGCGATGGGCAGCGACGGCGGCGATGGCGATGGCGATGGTAATGGCAATGGCGGCTTGTAACGGAAATCGCCTTCGATGGGAATCGAAACGAGTGCGCATTGCCACCGAAATGCGAGTATGGGGCGGGATTCCCTTCCGGGCTTTTGTAAACCATAACCATTTACTCAATACAAGTCAATTATGGAAACGCTACCATGGCTTCATTGGAATCCGATTAAATTCTTAATTTACGTGTACAATCAAGTAGAAACCTTTAATATGCTCTTATCTGGTATTGTTCTATATATATCATATAACATAGAAACACACTTCTCTCACCATTACAAAATTATATTTTCATTTATGCTAAAATACCAATTTAGTGTAATAACAAGAAAAATTATCTTTCTAAGCTTTAAAAAATTGCAAATATGAAAATAGATAATGCACGATACATAATTTGATTATTACCTTATTAGGCCCATTAAATACCTACTTCCAGTGGTGAGAGGTCTACAGAGATGCTACTCCTTTGATAAAGTTAAGGATTTTGTTGGGAAACAGGACATAATGTCCCCAGCGGGATCTTCCCTAATCAACAAACAAGATATGCTGGCCGACTCTAATTCCTCGTTGCACCCACTGCAGTTGGAATATTCAGCAACTCCTAATACATAAAGCTACTTCTTTAACTAACAGTGTCCAATTAGTATATCAGTCAGGGTTCCGTTTCCACCCTGGGGCAGAAGATACCAGATTGCCTTCAAGAAATTAAGTAACAGACGTTCTAGCCCAGTGCTGGAAAAGGAGGAAGCCGTTAGGATCATGCGGAAGCTGTTCCTTGAAAAGAGGAAGACAAAGTACGAGGAATTTGATATAGATTCCGAAACGATCCCTTCCATTACAACGGAGTAAATTACTGCGGCGAGCAGTAAGTTATGCCCCTGATAATCTCCAGGCCCAGATGGTATTCCTGTTGAAGCCATTATAATAGCGGCCAGGACGAGGCGAAGATATTCCAGGCTGCATTAAACTATATCATCAGGAATGGGGAGTTCCCACGGCAATAGAAGAAGGCGGTGCTTGTTATCATTGACAAGGCAAACAAGGATGGTATCAATACTGAGATGAGCTTTAGACCCATCTAATAAACCGCGTGTGTAAGATACTAAAAGGGGTCAACATAGGAAGTCTTGGAGCGGAAATCAAAACAACCGGCGGGTTAGCCGAGAACCAGTTCGATTGATGCACTCAGTGAGATAAGTTGAGCAGTAGAGGCAGCCATTAAGGGGACCTGGAGAACTAGGAGAAACGGTGTGCACTCACCACCTTAAACGTCTGTAATCCTAGAACAACTAAAGCGGAGGGAGGTACTACCCTACATCCGGAGACTGGTTGGGAGGTATGTCAGCAATAGATGGATCAGGGTTGGTACTCGTGATGCATTGGAAAGGATAAAAATAACAGGAGAAGTGCCCCAAGTGTCAGTGCTGGGCCCAATATTATAGAATATACTGTATGATGGAGTTCTCAGACTTATCCCTTAACTGCATGATTTTTTTTAAATTTTGATTGAAACGTTTTGTTTGTTTTGAATTTACTTCTAAATCACGGGAAAAATAATGCTTCAGCAGAAGAAGGGCGTCCTCTCTTCGGTGTTAATGATGTTCCCATTTTACATAATGTTTCCCCTATCTGAATCCGAAAGGGTACCACAGGATAGTAATAAAAAGCGTTGCAGAACTGTAACACTGTGCGGATAAGGGTTAATTTTCCTGAAGAAGCTAAGGTAGTGGGGTTTGCTGATGGCCTGTTGCTACTCATGACGGAGAGGACGAAGTCAGACCTCAAAAGCAAGGCCGAGTTTGCCCTTCGCGTAATTGGCACTTGGATGGAGGACCATGATCTTCAGATGACTCCACAAAAGACAAAGGCCTCAATAAAGGAACTGAGGTACTTGGGTGTCACCCTTAGGGCCAGGGGAAATTAGGCAGAGCATATTGAGATAATGACGGAAAGGGCGGTGGATAAGATCCGAAGACTGGGGTGGCAAATGCCAAACCTGAGAAAATTGTCCAGGCTGAGAGGGTCGCGCCAACTTAAAAGAAGACTACTTAGGTCCGCGGCGAGCTCGTGTCTCCTCTTTGGAGCAGAGGTGTGGGCTGGCGAGGTCAACACGGAAAGAAGTAGGAAACGGCTACTGCCAGCACTCAGGATAGCAAGCCTAGTTCAGGTATACCGGGGCATCAGGTGTCACCCACCAACCCCCAAATGAGTCATAAAAAGAAATGTCCGGAATTATACGCTGTCGTAGTGGCAGTGAAGGTGAAAAACAGCCTCACAGGGCAGATGGAAGGCCACACTCATCCCAAATATGAGACCATTGCTTCAGAGACGATGGAGGGAGGTGAAATATGAGAAATATGACCCATGTGCTTCAGGGACTACCTATACAGAATGAAAAGAGCAACGGACAACAGATGCCCCTACTGCGGCTCCGTTTATACAGTAGAGCACACTGTGTTTAGGTGTGTTCGATAGGGATGCATCAAGAGGGAGGCGGAAGCTGAGATAGACTGCAAGTTGGAGCTAGAGTACTTTGAAGAGAAGCTCATGGAATCCCTGGACAGCTGGAGGATCCTAGATTAGTTCGCCACCAGACTAATCCGTGAAAAGGAAAAGAAGGAACGAGAAAGGGGAAAATGAGAAGCATGAGGGGGCACGTAGGTAGAGAGACTAGTAGACGAAGGGCAAACATTTTATAACTGATGAGGAGACGGATCCCAAATCGCCAGCAGTACACTAGCTGAGCCCCCTGAACCCCGCAAAAGTCTAAAAAAAAGGATACAAGTCAGGGATTTTATGTTTTAAGAAATGTTTTCGTATTTTTATTATTATTATTTAATTTTCTACAACGAACTGAAAGATTTTAATACATTTTATTATTCATTTTATTATTGACTTGGATAGACTAATACAATATTGGCAACTTTAGTGTTGTGTTTCCAGAATGAGCACACGTTTAGATGGGAGGGGCAAGGGGGAAGCTTTGTGTTCTGCTACAGTCATGTCTTGGCTAGGGGCACAGGCCGCTTATCGGTTTTCAAAGATGCTGCCTCTTTTGCTAGAGCATCCGCTCTATCGTTCCCTCTCGTGTTTAAGTGTGTGTTAACCCAGAATAAGGCAATTCTGATATCTGATATAGACGTTTTCTTCTTTTATCCCCAGTTCAGTAATTTTTTGGACACTATAATTACCTATTTTTAGTTCGGCATAATATATGCCTGCATCTGTTCCTTTCTTGTTTTTTCTTCTTCATGAGTGAGCATATGTATAGTATGTATAGTAGCTTCAAGAAACTTCGAGTTTTGTGACTGTACTATTTATCTAAGTCACCTCTGAAGACCATAGGCCGTTATCAGTTGGTCTTAGCGCTGTACTTAGGGCAACCCCCTGCATGTGTAAATCTGGAAGAGGAAGAGACAATAACGTCTCCATTGCTGATGACGGAGTTATGGGCACGTCGCCAGTAATTTCCATACATATTAGACGTTAAATTTGCTGCTTGTTGCAGGTCCGTGCTTAACCCTACACAACTGCTGCCGGTCTTACAACGGCAGTGTACAGCTACATGGTGATTCTGGGTGATAATCCCCATGATCTCCCCATGATTCTCCGACACTGCTAGAACGCCATGCTCGCCTTCTGTACTTTGGTTTGAAAGCGAGTTTAATAAATAAATGAATTTTTGAATATTTTTCATGTTCGCATAATATGAAGCAATGTGTAGTGCCTATCTGACTAAACCACCAGTTAGCGGTTGTAACTTCAGAAACCATTCGTTACATTAATGATTCCATTAAATTATTAGGGATATTCCATTAAAGTATTCTCTGAGTTTGTCAAGACTGTATATGACAGCAAATTCATCTCTGGATTATCGAATAATGCTCTAAGAAATGGGTGATCATCATCTCCTAGCTTAAAATTTCTCCGTTAACGTCCTGTTCTGAAAATAAACAATGCATTTTTTTAATTTATTGTAGAACTATCAGACAGCGCAGGAAACATTGAAGTGTGCTAATTACGTTTCCTATTTTTTCTTTCATGTTAATTTAGTTCGGCCAAGTTGGGTTACCACGCACAAGTTGGTAAGAAACTAAGCATTTCCTTTTTAATAGTGTGTTTTCTCTACTTCATCATTGCTGCTATCTTTTATAATCGACTATTGTTCATTTCGGTGTGGTCATGTGACCGACAAAGATTATCCGGTTTTAAACGAAATATTGGAAATGCTAACTTCAGGATCTGGATATATTAATCAAGTGTTTGTGATAAAACTATCCCAATGTTTAAATAGGTTGGAATTTCGACTCCTCAACCGTTAGAAGGCATCAAAAACTTAACGTAGATTAAAGGATCATAACAACATACTAATAAAGTATATTCCCCTTTAATCTTCAAGAATAAGAACTTGCCAGTATGCAAACCTTAAATCCACGGATATATCCGTCATCCACCTGAAAATTCGCGGTGCCGAACGCCGGATATATCCGACATTCATATGATGGCCTTCTGGAGACGAACGTCGGAAATAAAGTCGATTTAAGACTAAAAACTTTAGTTTAAAGACTAAAGGTTGATATTTGAAAACTAAAGTTTTGAGACTAAACTCAAGAATTTAATATTGAACTCAAAACTAAAATAAATTTCCTGGATTTAACGGTAAAAATTTTTTATATATGTAGGGTGGGTGGCCACTATTCCACCCTCCAATTAATGATTTATAAACAACTATATCCGTTAAAATATTTTGCAACGAAACATTTTTTTCTTAAACAATATTCTTTTTATGGTTCAAGATTGTATAAGTAAAACGCTTGTTTATGTTTAACATGTTGGAGGGTGGGATAGAGGCCACCCACCCACCCTACATATATAAAAATACTTTAGCGGAGGATAGTGTTTTAAAAGACTAAAGGTTGATATTTGAAAACTAAAGTTTTGAGACTAAACTCAAGAATTTAATATTGAACTCAAAACTAAAATAAATTTCCTGGATTTAACGGTAAAAGTAATTCAGAATAAACTTCAGTATTCAATCTATAGAAAACCGACCACTACAGCACTATAATTAATAATTAGAAAAAACACGAAAATATTTCGTAAAATCTACAACAAATGAGTCTTATTAAGACTACAAGAACAAACCACTTTTGAAACAACTACTTCTCTAGCTAATACTTCGACAGACATTGAATAATACAAAAGTGATTTGCGTGTAAAGGACTATATTTTATTAGCACTATAATTCCCAGTGGTTACTTTCAATCAGTACAAATTAAACAGTCAGCACTTACCTCGTACATACACTGGCTAATTACAACACCAATGGATAAAAAGAAATACAATGAAGAGCTCAACATAATACATGAGATTGCCAACAAAAATAGTTACAAGAGGAGTACAGTCACGAAATTAATTAATAAGAACAAACGAAATATGAAAACAACATTACTGTACAGCACAAAACCGGACAAAGAAGAAAATATATATGCAACTATTCCATTTTAAAAATACCAGTACAAAAATCAAACGACAGCTAAAACCGCACAATATACAGACAATTGTCGTCAATAGATCTAATTGAGCAAGAAGACTAGTGAACAACAAAATAGAGACGAAGGAAGAACAAAAGCGATCAGGCGTGTACAAGATAGAATGTTGTAATTGCAAGGGAATTTATATAGGTCAAACAAGGCAGACATTTTGAGGTCCGTTATAAAGAGCATCAAAAATCAATTAGGGACGGAAAAACAACATCAGGATTATCTGAACACTGCATTAACACCGAACACCACATGGGAGAGATGTCGGCGATTAAATTTTGCAAAAAGGAAAGGAAGCTTAAACTGCTGGAGGGATTAGAGAACAAGAGGGCAATCGACAAGGGGATTAACGTCCTTAACAACCAACAGGAGCTAATCCAGGCCGACAGCATTTTAATCGCGGGGCTGTCCATCAATTAATTACCTGCTTCACTATATATGGTTGTACATTTTTCATTTGTAATTAGTTTTAACTTTGATAATGGTTTACGAAGAACCAAACACGTGTCAGGCAACTGAAAATAAAAACAATATGGAATAAAACAAGTGTTACTTTCCACCTAATAGTAATATCTGTTTCCATCAAGAGTGTAGCGCAAGAAGCATTAACTTTCTCAAAACTAAAGACTAAAGTAAAATTAATATTTTATTTCTAACCTTTTATTGAAAAAAAAATAGTAAAGAATTATGAAGGAAAAAATAAAAAGAGGAATAACTCAAAACTCAAGTATGAAGATTGAAGATAAATGCTAAAAGATTGAAGAGTAAAAATTCAAATCTGGAAATTTATAAGATTTAAAAACCAAAAACAAAGGTGAACACTAAAGTATATAGACTGAGAATTCAAGAGTATAGAATAAAGACTTAAGACTAAAAACTGAAGTATTAGATGGAGAGTAACATTTGTTTTGTTCCATAATGTAATGGTCTACGAAAACCAAAACACGTGAAACACTGAGAATAAAAACATTATGGAACAAAACAAGTGTTATTCTCCACCTAATATTAATATCTGTTTCCATCAAGAGTGTAGTGCAAAAAGCATCAACTTTATAAAAACTGATGAAAGACTAAGGATTTATGCATAAAAACAGCAATTAATAATTTTAAAGTAATAAAAGTAAATATTTAAGATTAAAAATCAAAGAGGAAAAATTTAACACACAGGAATCAAAACTTTAAAGACTAATGATTAAAGACTGACGATACAAATCTTAAAACTAAAAATTTAGAATTTAACTTTTAAAAGACTGTAGAGAGAAGACTAAATTTTTAAATCTTACGTCAGTAGACTTAAGATAGGATTATTGAAAGTTCGTCCGTAATCATTACGGACGTCTCGAACGCTCGTCGTCATTGGTCTTTTCTCTACCTAATGTGAAATTATGACATCAACCCTAAACAAGAAATTGTGTTACTTGAACAAGTGAATACGCATCTGGAGATAAACGACATATTAAATGACAACCAGTATGGTTTCAGGGGAGGAAGATCGACAGCAGACATTATTCCTGTTATACGCAAACGACCTGGCATATCTTGCTATTGATTCAAAACCAGTACAATACGCAGGTGATACGAGCCTTGTCTCAAAAGATGAAACAACAATGAGCGCAAAGTTAAAATTAGACCCCAATTTAAAAGAATTGGTTTGTTGCCAATAAACTTAAACTAAACGCGCCAAAGACCATTGAACTCACTCTAAGTTTAAAACGCTAACCTAGAATTGGAGTTTCTTCGGCAAAGTTTCTTGGGCTAACGATAGATTCCAAACTAACATGTGAACATCATGGTAGAGATAAATATCAGATAAATTGTCCAAAAATATTTACGTCATTCGGAACGACCAATTTCCACAAATATGGTAAAATTGGATTACTTTGCATATATGTAGCCATATATGTTATGGCATAATAGTGTAGGGTCACTCAACGGTATTAGAAGATGATTTTAGGCTCCAGCGAAGAGTAGTCAGGATATTGGCTGGATTAAATTATAGTGATGATGGTCAGGGCAGCTACAGACAACTTAATATACTAACAGAACCTTCCATATATATTTAAGAATGTTTAGTTTACTTTAGGAAACATAAACAACAGTACGAGAGAAATAGCTCCAGCCACGATCATCTTACCAGAAGAAGAAACACCTTCAGACTACCTCCAGCTCGCTTGTCCAAATCTATGAATGGAACAGAATATCTTTCTGTGAAATATTCTAACGTGTTGCTGGAAACAATTCAAACTTTACCTTTTCGAATTTTTAAAACTCGTTTGAGATAATTTTTTATTCACAAGGCTTTTTGCACCATAGAAGAATTCCTTTTATGTGACTTTAGTGAGCTAACCCAAACAAGTATTTTAACGTCTTAGTTAAGGCATAGTCCGATTAAATGTAACAATTTTATTCTTTTAGTGCGTATGCGTATGGGCGTATTCTATGTTTGTCCTAATATAAACTAGTTTATTGTTAACTGATAAATGGATGAAATTTTGATTTTATACTAACTATTTTGGGGAATATACCTGCCGGTAGTTGTTTGAGGATTAGCTCAGGAGGACAGTACCAGATTAAAAAGTGGCGAAAATATTAGTTCGGTCTGCTCATTAAGGTGATTTACTGACGGATTACGGCTCTGTTAGAAGATTTCTAATGGCTCCAGGAGATTAAGCAGCATTGAATCAACTGAGCAGGAAATTATCGTCGAAGTGAATTCCGAGGTGAACAGTAAAAATAAATATATTGAAAAGCTTATGAGTCGCAGTTGAAGCTGCGTGAAAAAATTAAACAATAAATTAGATATACCCAATAGACGTAATACAAATTTACAAGATGAAATTAGAAATTATCAGGATTTATTATCGAACTCTTCGCGTATTATTTCATCACCACCGACCGGAGCGATGCCACCCATCAGAAATTATTCAACTTGCAAATCACAGAACAAATGACACAAATTAACCAATTAATAGCAGTAAATGATGAACTTCACGTAAAACTTGAATCTGTGTCACAAACGTTAGACCCATTTCTAAGAAGCAGACCGAAAACTATTAAAGAAGATGCAAAAATCCTTATCTTAGGCGATAACCATCTAAAATGTCTTAGACACCTTGCAAAAATAATTATAGGCAAGTTCATCAGAACCCCATCCATTACATCTATTTACAAGCCCAACGCAAGTAATCGAAAATATCAAGGACTTGACTCGTAACTTAACACAGGATGATATGGATTGAATTTTTGGTTAACTTTTCCACACGACTTAATAACTTTTTGTCAGGGCAAATTTATTTTATTTCAGTTATTGGATAACGAGTCATGGGATTTTAACGACATTAACAACGCAAATGAATGTTTCGAATTTTTTTTATCAATATTCATACAGCATTTTAATACGTGTTTTTCATGGAAGAAACAATGTGGTAGAAACAAACAAAAACAACTAAAATAGTATAATTCCTATCTGGACAATATGAGAAACACTCTCGCCTTAATTTTAGAAGTATAACAAAACGAATGATCCTGAACTAAAGTTAATAAGGAATGAGTGTCGGATTAACTATAGGAATGTAATTAGAACAGTTAGAGCAGAATAGTACTCATATTAAAAATTCAGATTGCAAACCAAAAGCCGTATGGGAAGTTATAAACTCTAGCAGAGGACTAAATAACAAAAATATAAATTCAAATTGGAGTATACCACCAATGGGATTTAATCAGTTTTTCTGCAATGTTACTACTAATATTAAAAGCTCTTTGCCTGAACCTTGCATTGATCCAATAATTTTAATGTGCCGTCATTCCAAAGCATGTATGTACGTATTTTATATTTTCGGAAGTTTCAACCATTGTAGTGGTCAAGGCCATAAGCAGTTTGAAGCCTACTAAAAGTTAAGGATCAAAATTTTCCTGATTCACTAAAAAAGCGTTAGTGGTACCTATTCACAAGAATGGTGAATATTCAGTTGCCGATAATTACCGACCTATTTCCCCTTTACATGTGATGGCAAAAATTTTTGAAAAAATATTACAAATGCAACTTATAGACCATTTCGAAAATTCTTTTTTGTCAAGAACAATATGGTTGTCGAAAAGACGTTCAACAACTGAAGCCATTCGTAAATTTTTCGAAATTACAATTGATTGTTTTGAAGAAAAAAAAACATTTAAAATCTTTGTTTTTAAGTCTATCTAAAGTCTTCAATTTGGTCTCAATTATACTGCTACAATCTGAATCCGACTAGTTGTAAATTGAATTTATCATACGTAACTGGTAGATAACACAGTGTTTTATGTCATCTGGTGTCACATCATCTGAGCTACCGATTGTACATGGGGTACCACAAGGATCCATTTTAGGGTCACTATTATTTTAATTATATATAAGTGACCTACCACATGTACATGATGCGAGTATTTTATTATAGGCCGATGATACCACGTGTACTACTAAGTCTAAAGATATTGATGCAGTAACAAGTTAACATAGGGAGGCACATGTGAATGTATCTTTGTTTTGTAGTCTTAGTAAGACTCATTGTTGTAGATTCACGAAATGTTTTCGTATTTTTAAATATATTATTATTATTATATTTATAAAAACCAGATATATAAATTGAAATTATTATCACACCCTGCATTGATTAGTCGACCTTATCGTGCACAAGATTTTAGCTCTAAATTTCAGATGCTTCGAACATTCTTCAATTTAAAGTTGTGTACGATGTTTCTAAGAGCAGAAACGAGCATATTTGAAATAATTTAAATCTATAAAAGTCGTTCTTTTTTTAAAGAGTAATCTTGACTTTATAAGGTAGAATCTTGTTATACTTAATTTCATTTATTAGTTGAGTTACCAATATTTAAGATGCCTTAGACATAATAATTTCATATTCATCCTTTCTCTCCATTTAAGTACTGGTAGTTTAAGTAAAAATGTCAATCCTGACTTTTACAGTTAAATTGAATTGCAAATAAATCACCTGTCATACTCTCTCTTTCCCCCCACATTTACAACATGCTGGGTTTATCTTAAATAGTCCCCACAGACCGGACGATTACACGTCTCGTAATAACCCGAACGCGTCCAGACTATTTCCATTGGCGCTAATCAAGTCTATAGTTGGAAGGCAGTAGTCACCCCATTTGAAATTCCCAGATGACCATTAAACCGCGATCCATTCGCGACACCAATATTTCCAAGAAGTATGTTGATTGCGCGTCGCTGCGACGGTAGCGGCGCTCGCCCGTCAAAGAGCCACGTGGAATTTTAACAGGCGATAGATGCTACGAGGAGATTCCGAGAGGAACGCGAGAAATGCCACACTGCCTCATTTCACAGCTTCGCCTCCATCTTACGTCTTCCATCTTTTACAGCCTCGTTGTTAAGTTGTAAACGGCACGGGGTGAAAGGGCGTCGCAAATGCGCGCACACTCGCTCGCACCTCTGAACTCCGGCGCATTTCATTCAAATAAACGTTTATATAAGTTACAAATGGTGTGTCAAAATATTTTATTAGTAGCTTCTTCTGCCGGTGGTAAACTCGCAACCGCGTCTCGGCGTATCATTTGCGAAAATTATGCACGTTTCTGCCTAAATTGATTGATATTGATGTGGTTTCAACAGGATGGTGCCTTCTACAGCCCATAACACAATTTTAATAGTCTAAAAGATTTTATTTCATTTTGGTGATAATAATTGGTCCCATTGATCGTCACATTCAACATCTTTTGATTTATTAGTTTGTTTGAAGTCAAAGATTTATGCTAACAAGCGCATGCGAGAAGTTGCACCAAAGAAATTAAGCCACATTTATACAAAATTTTTATGAATAGATTTTGACAATAGATTTTCTATGTGTTAGCAAAGCTGTGAAGTGTTTTATTTGTTATTCCATGCATAATGCGTGTACTATAGAACACAATAATTTTTTTCAAATTTTGGTTCACTCTTCATTAAAATTAAGCTTCTAATTCTGTTCTTTTCATACGACAAGGTTTGCCTATATAATTTCTAAATGTGCTTATACCGTACTGAAACGTTAAATAACTTTCAGTAATCAAAGTTACGTTATATACGTACGATCTCTTACATCTGTAGGTTTATGACTTACATTTTTAAAGAATATTAAGTATGCTTAATATTAAAATTAAATCTTTCCTACGCATATTTTAAAACTAATTGTAGTTAAAGAATTGATTAAATCCTATAACATTAAGTATTATACATATACGCGTTTATAACTATTGTTATTGAAATAAATGAATGCAGTTTAATCTTATTTCACGCAACAATTCCATTTATTTATCCACATTATATTATAAACCACGCTCTGGTTAACAAGATAATGGTATTCTTCGACGTTTATAGCTAAAATCAATGCAATGATTAATGGTACTGGGTATTATGTGACTTTTACTACCTTTTATGCCTCCGCACCAATGAAAACAGTATTCACTGGTCCTTTGTTTGTGGTATTTGTAGCAAGCCCAGAGGAAGTCGTAAAATAAACCGCAACGGCCATCGTTTGTACCGCACGTAAAACGTAAAATCGGTACCGGAAAATGTGGGAGGTAATGGTAATATAATTTCAGGGTGTTAATTGTGAGAATTTGTCGCAGTAGTTAAACGCTAATGGACTAAATTAAGTTTATTATTGTCTTGGAGTAAACAGTAAATTAATTATAGTTAATTATGCGGTAATTAGGCATAATAGATTCGGCACCGTGTAAAATGGTAATTGCCCTAGGTTGAATAAAAATCAGTCGATGTTCAACTGTCGTCTACATAACGGACTTACTTTGTAGTGAACAAACATTTAAATTTAAATATATCATAATTATTTAAAAATTACAATCAGGGCGAAATGAATATATGTATAGAATTATTTTCAGTTCATTCAGGATTAAATATTTTATTAACAACAGTTTTTTGCCTATTGTGGGGGTATGTGGACCAATTCTTGACCTTATTTGTATTAATGGCATACTTCTGTCTATAACCTCGTGCTATGTTTTATTGTTTGCAGATTAGCACCATATTTGTAGAATTTTATGTGACTATAATTTTGACTAATACATTATCTTTGTAACTTTAAAACATCAACCTTTTTTTTTTTTATTATGGTATAGGGGAAGTTCTACCAGCCTGAGTGTGGAGCTCTCATCCACTAAACCCCCTTCCACTTGGCATATGAAAATACATCCCGGAATTACCTTCCAGTATTACTTCCGGATGTATGCACCCGGACCCGCATTCTGTTGGACCCTAGTTGTTACTTTTCACTTTCCCTCTTTGTCGTGTCGCCCTCTGTATAGCCCTTTCGTGGCTCTCCTTGGTCTTTATGATGTTTGTAATGAGGCCGTTTACCATGTTCCATTCTTCCCCTCCTCTAAGCATGGTGCTAACCAGATTGTTAACCTCCAGTTTCACGCCCAGGCTTCTCTCCGCGTCCTCCCTTTCTTTTGCCATCCGTCACATATGAAAATGGTGTGTTCCGGGGAGTCCTCCTGGTCACAGTAGAAACACGTGCTGCTGTCACTCAGTTTAAACCGCTTCAAATAATTTCCGAAACTGCCGTGTCCTGAGAGTGCTTGTGTTAGGAAGTAGTTCGGCTCTCCGAATGTTCTTTCCATCCAAGGTGTAATTCCCTTGATTAGCCTTTTGGTCCACACCGCTTGGTCTTCTTCCTTTCGCCACTCTTCCTTCCAATGCCTCAGGGATGTGGCTTTCCGATCGCTTTTTGTAGGATTAATACCCTCTCTTTTCAGCCTCCTTTCTCGCGTTAGTGTATGGATAGGTATGACATCGCAATCACCTGGATTGCCTTCGTTGATACCGTTCTGTAGGCTTGTGCTACTTTTATAGCGGCTTTCCTTTGAACCCCTTCCATCAACTTTCTGTACTTATTGCATAGTAACCAGTCTCTCCAGAATGGAGCCGCATAGAGTAAGATCGACGTTGCGACCGAGCCCAGGATTTTTCGCTTGGCCCATGAGGGTCACCCGCAGTTTGGCATCAGCCTATTCAGTGCAGTTGAAAGTTGATCCGCTTTTTTAGTCACCCGTTCCACGTGATGCCCCATGTGAGTATTATGTCCAATGTCGACACCTAAGTACCTGACCCACTTTTTGTTAACAATGGTCGTCCCCCACCCTGATGCTGATTTCTTTCACTTTTTTCCTACCTACTAGGATTACCATTTCTGTTTTGTGCGCGGCCATCTGTAGCCCTTTCCTTTCTAACCAGAACCTTATCCGAGCTATAGCATGTTCCGCTCTCTAACAGAGTCACATTTTACCACCAACGCCAGGTCGTCGGCGTAGGCCACTGTAGACACTCTTTCTCCCAGGTCTAGTAGAAGCACACCGTCATAAACAATATTCCAAAGTATTGGACCTAAAATAGAGCCTTGTGGCACTACACATGTCAGTTTCTTCCTCCTATCCCCGTCTATTATCAAGTTTCGATCATTTCAGTACCAATTTTATGTTAAGTGTATTGTGTACTGATATGTTAATAATTCTAACTCGTCTTGTTATTAATTTATTAATCTTACTTGAAAATATCTCCTTCATCACTGTAATTCAGTTCTTGTTTATCTATGTCCATGAATTGCTTAATAGTAGTTGAAAATATTCTTTCTTCACCGTTTTTATTATACACTAAAAATAAGGAATTTCAATTTCATCTGGATTCTATCTGATTTTGTTTTAATTTTTGAACGGATCGCTTTATGAATTTTATGAAGTGAGTTGTCCCAATCGATTGGCATGGTAGATTTACTCAGCTTTAAATGTAGCTCTTAGGCGGAAAGTTCAAGTTCAGATCGTTTTCCATGTAGAGTTCCGATTTAGAATTTAAGACATGAATTGCGCTCATATATAGATGTTGTTCTTGCAATTTTTAAACTTAAAAAAAGAAGGGTTGAGTTATTTCAAAGTGTTGTATTACAGTATTATAACCACATTTACGTAACTCACCAAGTAATATTATGAAAGTTCTATTATCTGACGAACTACTATTATTAATTTAATCAATCTGCCTTAATGTATTCTGTATAAACGGTTTCACCAGCTTCGTATCTTGTTTTTCCCTTGTACTTTAATAAATTCCTCTCATCAATCTGTCTTTATTTCTGAAATGGCATCGACGGCTTAGCTTTCTCTCTTCTAACCTATTTTATGTTTACTGTATTGTTTACTGATAAAATTATGAAACTATCTTGTCTTGTTATTAATTATTTTTTCTTAGAAATATCATCTTCATCACTGTAATTCAGTTCTTGTTTTTCTATTCTAATGTCCATAAATTACATTCACATATTGATGTTAGTTGTGCAACTTATTTTTACTTAATTAGGTAAGGACTGAAACGCCTAGCATGCATTTTTCCTATAATATCTTTCCACCCGACTGTGTTGAAAGTGTTTTTGATGTCAATTGTTATTAGTATCGCCAGTTCCTTGTGTCTTGTTTGATGCGCCAGGTTAACCACCTTATGTACTGCGTCCACCGCCGATCTGCCTTCTCTGAAGCCAAATTGGTTGTCGGATAAGTCCTGTCCTTTGTCTAACTCCTCCTTGATCCTAGCAACCAAAATTTGCTCAAAGAGTTTGGATAGGGCATTTAAGAGACAGATGGGTCTATAAGCCTTTTCATCCTCCCCTTTCCCCGGTTTTTCAAGGAGCACCAGCTTTCCTAACTTCCATACTCTCGGGATTTTCCCTTTCACGAGAGTTTTGTCGAACACCTCTTTAATGATGTTAGGGTTGTGCATGGCGAGGCCTCTAATGACCTCTGCAGGGATCAGGTCCGGTCCCGTGGCCTTTTTGTTTTTCAGTTTCGCGCCTGCAGCCCTGATTTCTTCCTCTGTGCATAGCGGGATCTCCCTCGTACACACTCTTTGTCTCTCCCAATAGGTCTCGTCCACAGACGGGAAGAGCATCTGAGTAATGTCATCCTTCTGCTCCGGTGTTAGCCGGAGGGTGGGTCTTTTCCCGAGTTTTCCCGTAACTATTTGGTATCCCCTCCCCCATGTATCGTCATCAATTTGCTGACAAAGGTTGTTCCATTTTTCCCCTGATTTGAGGCTCTTTATCATTTTTAAAATACCACCCTTCTAGTAGGTCTTGTTCGGACGTCTGGCTACCCTTATTGTCATTTAGCTCAAATGAGATGTTGTTGTGTAGGCTTAAGTTCTCCTCCTCCCCGACAGACCAGTTCTTAATATAAGGTATCACCGCTTGTGAGCATACCGTGATATCGATGTACGAGTTAGAGCCGTTCCTTTGGAAGGAATGTATGTCCCCCTCGTTCCCACCATCCCCGTCTCCGCTAACCACTCACTGAGTTCTTTCCCCCTTTCGTCTTGTATGGGCGAGGACCATTCGAACCCTTTGGCGTTAAAGTCACCGCCTACAATGACTCCTTTACTATGTACCTTTATGCTGAGGTCCAGTTCTTTGAGGAAGTCTTGAAAGAATCCCATCCCGACATTTGGTGATATATAACACGAATACACCACTACTTTTTCCAGTTCCACCAATACGAATCCTCGACCACGTCCCACGCCGAGAACTCCTGGGTTGCCCGGCGGAAGGTATATGGCGGCATCCTCTCTTACGTCCTGCAGCCAACGATTGCTAGCCCTTGCAATTGTTTTGTTCTGTTCCGCGATAATCACAAGATCGATGCATTTCTCGGCACATTTTGCCGTCATCAGATCTGCAGCCTTTGTTGCCCTCCCAATGTTAATTTGTAGGATTTTCGTGTTGCGAAAATTGGGAGTGCCCTTATTGCTTGGGCCGTCAGTTGGTCCATTTGTCCTAGTATCTATGTTGTTTATGTCGTCTGTCATTTTGAGATTGCTCTTCTCATTATTCTCCTGAAGTGCCCCCCTCTTCCGTCTTTTTGACGTGAGGGCATCTCCTAGATTCCGCATTATGGCCTTCCTCTCCGCAAAGATAGCATTTCCGTAAGTTGGTGCATTTTATCTTAAAGTGGCCTGTCTCGCCGCATTTAAAACAACGAGGAGCGCTGTCTTTATCTTTGCAGTTACGTGCCTCATATCCTACCTGTTGACACTTGTGACACCTGGAAATTTTGTCTCCTTTTCTCGTCCTCCACTTAGACCATCCCCTCCCAATTCTACCCTTTTCAATGAGAGTTTTCGCTTCCTTCTCGTTTAGGGTTACGAAGGCATAACGTAAACCCACTTTGTTATGTTTTACTGCCATCCTCAGATCTTTAGACTCGATTAGTCTGCCAGTCTCCTCCTTCAGGACCATCAATAGTTCTTCCTCTTGTACTGTCATGTCCAGATCTAGGATCATGACAGACTTGGATCGTGTTTTGTGTTGAACTTTGGCCTCGCTCTCCAGCACCACCGTAACGGCTCTCTTCAACTTTTCCTTGAGATCTTCATTTTCTGCTCTGAATCTTATTACCATGTCCCCATTAGCCGATTGGTTCCATCTCTTTATAGAAACGTCATCCGCGTCCACCTTGTCTTTAATTTTTTTGATGACATCTGTCATCAGGGTGTTCTTGCCAGGTTTAATAACCAAGACCTCGTCCAAGTTTTTTCTTCTAACAATTTGGAAATCCGTTTCATCTTTCCCTTTTCCCGTTTCCCCTACATTCCTGGTTTTACCCCCCGCTTCTTCATTAGTTTTCGGACCGACCAGTTCGATAGCAACTGGCGTTGAGTGGTACACGTACTCCAGGATTTTGCGTACCCTATCCTGGTTTTCATTAGGGATTTCCACCACTAATTTCTAACCTAACCTAACCTAACCTATACTAATTTCCTTATTTATTTAAAACAGTTGAAAATGAACGCCTACCTTATGTCGATATCGTCATTTATGGAATTAATTATGGCTTTGTAAATTTCTATGCCCTCCAGTAAATCCATTTTGTGACCTTGATTCGCTAAGTGAATTGTCGGAAGTACATCTATGTCGAAAGAATAATTTGAATTTAATAATTCAATTGCAACAGATAAATTTCTTCTTTTGTGTTCAAATGATTTACTATGCTCGCTTGATCTAATTTTGACGTTACGACCAGGTTCAACAATGCACACGCTTTAACATAAAAAGAAATTGGTAGATCAACTTCAGCTTTACAATTAAATATTTTATTATTTATTTTATTGTAAGGTTTAAAGTACATCTTTACATCTTCCAAGAAACTTTTTAATGTTTAATCTTAATATTTCCAAAAATTGTTATTGCTTTGAACATTAGTAGTAGTAGTAGTGTTAGGCTATCGACCACGTGGTACTTCCACCATTTGTTATTTGTGTGTGTGTGTGTGTGTGTAAATGAGCTTGTTACTTTAAAGGATCGCCCCCATCACTTTAAAGCACCATTAATTGTATCCCAATGGTGAATAGTACCGGTCACTCCATCCAACTGCTGACCCGAACTAACGTTGCTTGACTCTCGCTAACGCAAGTTGGGTCGCAACCAAATGCGCCACCACCGGCGAATTGTTTGAACATTATTTTATCAGTTTTTATCTTTTGCCTGTTTGTGTATAAGGTGGGAAATTCAGCTCCATCCTTACTGACTAGCTACAATTCCAAAACGACTGGAAACAGTTCAAACTTTCCAAAAGGGCTTCAATCGCGTTCGTTGTAACAATAGTTTTTGAACAGATCAATCAAATTTTACGATGCGTTTTCATTTCCGTCTTCAAAATCAGAAATGACTTTACAATTAATGACCACTTAGCCTCACTAACTAAAACTATTCGTTCAAGAAAGTGACGCCACATAAATCTTGTATTTATGCCCAGAGTGAAATAGTGGGAATAGTAGTAATAGTAGAGTTACAAATCGTAGACTTTTTTTACAGTTCATGAACAACTTGAACTTGAACATCAGAGCGGTGGGCCCTGAAAACCCAACGTTGTTCCACTTAAATTCCAATATAGGGCCCGATATTTTCGATATAGTCGAGTCACAGAGCGCTGATTGTAACTCATGCAATTTCGTACTAAGAATTGTTTAGCAATTAATGTCCATTTCAACCTATTATCATCCAAGCATGAACGGTACAGAATGAAATGAAACACGAAACGTGAGATGAGTACATTAATTTAAGCGTATCATATTTAGCTTGTCTAAGCTCTCCTTAGTAATTCTTACAGCTCTTAAAGAGTCCATAGTTTAAAGGAACTTCTCTCTACTTAAGCATAAATCTCTCATCCGAGCATCCAACGTCAAAAGAAACCAAGCGTTTTATAGAGGGAGAGGACTCGCTTTTCTGATAGCGATAAAACAAAAGCGTTCCCCGACTTCTTAGAGCGGCAATTCACTCTAAGGCCAAGCAGACGAGCTAAATAGAATACGAGGGTCGTTTGAAAAGTCCGTGCAAAGTTCGAGAGATGGCACCACCGGCGCGTATCGAGGTCATGTGTAGTTAATAGCATCTCTTGAATTACCGCACACCAAGTTTCAGCCATATTTGTCTATTTCTTTGTGTTTGGCATTCGTGTGAATCAAGGAAGTCGAGTGATTTTCAAAAAATGGACGAAAAAGAATTTCGTGTGGCGATTAAACATTACTTTATGAAAGGCAAAACGCCTCAGGTGACTAAAGAGAAGCTTGATAAACATTATGGTGACTCTGCATCTTTGATTAGAACAGTTTACAAGTGGTTTCAAAATTTTCGGACTGGCCATATGGGCCATATTGCTCACGCTTGACCAAAAACGTAATCGTGTGAAGTGTTGCAAGGATGGTTTGCAGCTGTTCCAGAAGAATCCGAAAGACTTTAAGCATCGTTTCGTCACTGTTGATGAAACATGGATACATTACTATACTCCTGAGAGCAAACAACAATCTAAACAATGGGTTACTAAGGGGGAATCTGCACCAAAAAAGGCGAATACCGATCCTTCGGCCGGAAAGGTTATGGCGACTGTCTTTTGGGATTCGCAAGGGATAATCCTCATCGACTATGTGGAAACGGGTAAAACTATTACAGGTAAATATTATTTATCGTTATTGGACCCTTTGAAAACCGAGTTGCAAGAAAAACAGCCGCGATTGGCTCACAAGAATGTTCTTTTCCATAACAACAAAGCACCAGCACACACCTCAGAAGTTGTGGTCGCAAAATTAATGGAAATAGGATTCCAACTCGTTTCACATCCCTCCTATTCTCCAGACTTGGCTCTCTCGGACTACTATTTGTTCCCCAATTTGAAGAAATGGCTGGCGGGACAGAGATTTTATTCAAACGAGTAGATGATTGCAGACACTAATGGATATTTTCAGACATGGACAAATTCTATTATTCGGAAGGGATCATCAAACTAGAATATCGTTGGACGAAGTGTGACTTTTCAAATACCCCTCGAAATTAAACAGCTCAAAAATTGCAAAACTTCGGATCATGATGCTATCCACGTTAATATGACAAATGTTGGTAAGAGATTGGGCTTGAAAGCCGGAAAATCTCTCACATTTCTCCAAAACTAATACCCAATTAGCTTGCTTAGTGTCCTAGGCTAACATTTTGAAGAAATCTTGCTCGAACTTCTATTTTCCTTCACTGAAGACCGTAAAATTATTCCCAAACATCCGTTACGTCGTTTAATAATATTTGGGACAACAGCCGTATCTATAAAATGATATGACTGAAATACCTAGAATACCTAATTCAGATCCTATACGATTTCCTTCATAAAAGAAAATTATGAACCAAGGGGAACGATACAGTAATAAAGTAGAAATTTAAGTAATTAACATAAGATGTCTGCATAAAACTCCAGAAAGTTTCATGAACAACCTTTCCAGATGTTTACTTCCTGCATGCGTTTTCAATTTACTATAGATCATGGATAAGCAAAAAAATCCATCATTAATCTCTACACATTCGATATTGGCCTAAATTTAATATAAGACCAATACAAGTAATTAATAACCACTTCTTTTGGATATGATCAATTTTGTATAACTTTAGAACATCGCATTTTATATTTGAGCCATTGATAAATAAATTTCGGACGTGGAAACAAAAATAAGGGAATGGCCTTGTTGATAGCTTTTACTTTAGTGTTTTTGTTTTCAATTAAACTCTAATCTTTTTAAAGTACTCTCCATTAGCATAGTGCATTGTTGTTATTATTACGTTTATTTCAGTCTTGGAAATACCTTTTAAAATGATTTAATTTGATACATGTTAGCAGCTTCCTTTTCAAGTTTTTTTTAATCCTAGAGAACAGAAAGAAGTCCGAGGGTGCTAAATCTGGCAAATAGGGCGCGCGAATTTAGGAAGTTATCTTGGTTAAGGCATAAGCCTTATGCGTATCTTTTTCATAACCTTCAAATAGAATTGTTGGTTTATTGTCTGGATTTGATGGAAAAACTCTGAGTGTCTGATCTTTTGATGCCAAAAATTAGAGCATTTTGAACGAGGTGAATTAGTTGAATTCAGTTGAGATAACTGTTGGTTACTTTCTGGATCCTACCCATAGCACCCATAGCATAAAACAGTTTGAAACGTCTTTGAATTTATCTTTGATTTTATGACAGACCAGGACTCGACTAACCTTTTGATCCCCGGTAAGAAGTAAATTCAGTCTTTGTATCTTTAAATTAACTGCCATAATACGCCAACAAAATGTATGGGTCATTGGCCCCTCATATAAAAAAAATGCTACAAGGGAAAGGCTAAACCAAAATCAATACCAAACCAAAAATCATAAATCAGCAAAACGACTACTAATCAAAATATGCCAAAAATACAAAAACAAAATTCGTTCACTAAACTACCTCGACCACATCAACATTGGAATTTTTTAAAGACGATAAACAAGAAATGATATAAGATTCAGAAATAGAAGAAAATAATTTAAGAGGGGATAGAAGAAAGAGGGACAGTAATTCGATTTCACATAGATGTTCTGAACGTAGTTTTAAAATCCGTGAAAAGCTACAAATTACGGACTTAACTACAAAACCAAAAGTCCCAAACCAAATCACTACGTAATAAGATAATTCAAGTGGACATAAAACCGACAACACTGTCGAGGCTCAAATAGAAAGAGGAGCGGTATAAAGGTTATGACTGTCGTCCGTTATGGTGGTAAAAGGAAAATCAGAACATAACGAACATAAAAACTACAACGAATCGTTTCCAATAGGTTTTATAAATTCCAAAATATCCCGAAGCGGGATTATTATGACATTCTCGTATTAGTCTTTTTCTACGATCCTGTAACCAGTTATCGCCTTCTGATGAAAGCTCAGGAATCGAATGCTTCACGTATTTAAAAAGAATACTATTTTCTACTCGGAACCTACGGTACTTCAGTTATTTTTTCTTCATAACCAACAACATGTTCACATACCACTTGTCCCGGGTATCTGCAAAAGCGGCATTATCGTCATCGACAGCAAAAGGTGCGACCATCTCGGCGGTCACGTCACAAACCGGGTCAGAACGAGACAAGAACTATATTTTCTTGACTCTTACGATGCACAATAGTAAAATCAAACGCCTGCAAATGTAAAGCCCAACGAGCAAGACGCCGGTAGGATCTTTCAACCTGTTCAACCAAACCAACTAGTAATGTCGCAGTTTCTCTACTGCTAAAATCGCGATACGTTTGTTCGGTTATTAAATATTTCTGTTCCTGTCTGGTCAAGAACCGAGACAGATACACAATTATTTTTCTCCATTATCCAAAGACCATACGCAGATGCATCATTTTCTACAACAAAAGGTTTTCCAAAATTGGGACAAGTCAAAATCAGGAAAGACACTAAGCTCTCCTTAATTAAATGAAATGCTTCAGCACAGTCAGGAGTTCAATTGAATTTGTTATTTTTCTTCGTGAGGTTTGTCAATGGAGTCACAATAGTCGCTAAATAATTCACAAAACCGCGATACCACGACGTCATGCCTATAAAACGACGGACTTCCGCGATGTTACGAAGCGTCTGAACCTTCAAAATTGCCTCAACTTTCTCTGAATCTACACGCAGACCATTTCTATCAACAACACATCTTAAATATGTTATTTTTCACGGCTTATGGTTAAGCCGGCAGCAATAATTCCATCAAAAACAGTATATAAGTTCCTAAAATGGATCTTGAAATCTGGAGATATTATGATGTCATCGAGATATACGAAAACATAGGGTTGTAAGTCTGCACCCAATAAAAATGAAACAGACCTCTGCCAGGTATTGTAAAAACGATTACTTCTTGAGACGACTCTTTCACTGGTACCTGCCAATACGCCAAGCGTAAATCTAATGTCAATAAATATTTCGCGCCACGTAATCTCTCTAATCCTCTGTCCATCTTTTTTCCGAACAAGAAGAACCAGTGAGGACCACGCACTTTTAGAGGGCTCAATAACATCAACCTCGAGCATTTTCCTCAATTTCTCATCGATTAGCTTTTTTTTGCGGCGAAACCGGATAATACCGCTTGTTAATCGGAGTTGAATGAGTAACGATCTCATGCTCGACCACATTCGTAAAACCCAAATGATTTCCCATCAATCCAAATTTTTCGTCAATCAAAGTTCTTAACTGATTACGTTCAGCGAACGCCAAATCAAGATCATCACGCAAACAAGATATCGAACCCACAACAGGTTCCTTTACGAAATGCCAATATTTCTTCTCAAATCTGGAACTATGTCCATTGTGACTATTTACTTCCAAAATAATACTCTGCGGTGTTCGAGGTAATATTAAAACATCTAAGTAAAACTGACTAAACCTAAAATCCCACATTGGCCACCATTAGCCACCTTACAAATTGGTAACCCAAAACTCTTTATCAAAGGCCTAGCCTGCTCTCCAATAACGGTGTGTGTAGCACCAGAATCTAATAAAGCACAAAATTTGAACCCATAATCGTGATATCTAGATATAGTCATGGTTCTCATTTCGCATTTGAGATGATATAGTTTAACAGAGCTTTATTGTTTTTGTATTTTCTCCCCTGGTGAAGGCGATGATTCTTAAAGGTGATCGAATTGTGAAACACTCTGGCTCTAAGGTTTGAGTGCACTTAGGCGGAGGCACATAAGCTTGTGAGGAAGCACTGTTATCTTCTAAACGATGACATAAGTTCAATAACTCATCAAGTGAAACAGATTCCATCGACTATAATGCGTCTTTATAAAAAAAGTGATGAATTCTCACTTAACCCGTGGTGAAACATTTTTATATTAATTAGAGGTTAATTAAACTCTTGGTGTTGTTTCACAATTTTTATATATTTCTCAAACTAGTTTCAACCGTTGGTCATTCGATATATCTCCTTGAGAATGACCAATGGTCGAAACTAGCCGGAGAAATATATAAAAATTGTGTAACAACATTAAGAGTTTTGTTTTTTTCGAATAATTTTTAACTGCGTCTCTGCCGATACAGGAGCAGACAAACGCGAAAACATTTTTTTCATAAAGGAAACATAAAGAGCAATTTTTTCACGAGAAGCACGTAATCCATGAACTAATTCTTTCAGATTTTGAAATGATAGACGATTGACACGGTACCAAATTAAGTCACTACCACCAAGTAAATCAAGAGCTGACCTAAAAGCAACATTTTTGACACATTTCTCGCAACTCTCAACTCTTCAACTTTCTCTAAAAATGAGGCCAAAACTCCATGTGAAATGTCTCCATTAAACGTTAAGTTCTAATGTCGAACTTCAACAGGTTTCACAGACAACTTTCCAGAATCACTCAAGCTGGAAGTCATCGCAACCGAAGATTCTTTGAAATCTGAATCTGAATTGTTGTTTATTCGAGACGAATGCGCAGCAGCTCATATCGACGAATGAGTTTTACCAACAGATAGTAAAATGCAGAAGTCCAAAAAGGAGCCAATCCATTCCGTAAAGGTTTTCGGTAGGAAGAAATCCGCCACTGCAGTAGCCTACTACAAGAGGGGCAAGGGTGTTTTCGGCGTAAATGGACGTCCATTCAGCCAAGTGGAGCCTAAAGTACTCCAAGATAAACTCCATGAACCCATTTACCTATTGGGAAAAGAAAATTCGCTGCTGTTGACATCAGTGTGCCCGTAAATAGTAATGGACCTGTCTCACAAATCTAGGCCCTCAGACAGGTCATCTCCAAGGCTCTAGTGGCATATTACCAAAAGTACGTTGACGAGGCATCAAAAAGGTACTCAAGGACATCCTAGTCCAGTACGATCGCACTGAGATCGCACCAAGAAGTTCGGTGGCCCAGGTTATGCACATTGGCTCGTACGAGTGGAGTATTGGCTATTGCCTTAACCCGAAGTTTGCTTGAGTGCGACAGAATGTTTACTAAAATTGCAGAACGTGTTGTCAGCCGTCGATGGTATGTAGCGATTAGCCCCACCATGAATGTATACTAATTTCGCAGAAGTTTTCTTAATGGAACAACAAATTTTGCATCTAACGCTGCACAATCCTCAGCAAATTTAAAAGGATATTCCACTTTCATAAAGTTAGATGATTTCTCAAAAAGTAAATGCTCATGTAAAGTTGAGCGTTGTGTCGCGACATTAGGACAAGATTCAACACCTCTAATTCTTATTAACCTAATCTAACTCGTCCCGTGCTAACCTACCTACATCCAATTTAAAATCCATTTTAACAATTGGAAAAGATTGAAATACAGTCGCAAATAATACACTCAAAATAAAATAAATAAAAAACTCAAACACTACAAAAATAAAGTCGAAGAAGAAGAAAAATAACACATTTCACAGAAAAAATAGCATTCAAAATTGTTTCTATCCAAATGGAACATCAAAATCCCCAAAGAAGCACCAAATATAAAATCTCGACTGAACAAACATCAGCACTCCAAGTGTTATAACCGATAAACAACCAGTCGCAAAAATTTCAAACAAAGGCAGTAGCAAGAAAAAAAAAACTCGAACATATGGAGCAAAACCCTTAAGCACAGGTAGATAGGCATAAACAATAACGATAAACGACCTGTTGCCCCACGTTGGGCGCCAAATTGCGACGTCCACTTTTTCCTTACCAGTCCTGATTATTTGGGTAATCGCCGGCCAAACAACTCAGTGAAGTGGGGTTGGGTATGATGAATAATACAAAAATCTCGAAATTTATGTTTATTATGCCTTATCTGTTATTGGTGAGCCTCGGAATGGGTGCATACGTTAAAACATTTATAATGAAATATAATAATTTGCTGGGCACTAGTTCAACTATCACAAATCATTTTTAAACGTTACAAAGATTTTCAATGAAACTAGTCTATGACCTCTCCAAAATTGGGCTTCATCATACTGTGACATGTTATACAAACTGGGATGAAAATAATGAAATTAAATTTATAACCGACTAACATTTTTATATTATATATTAATTACTAATTAACAATTAATAATTGACATGTGATAGATTTGAAGTCAATAATAAACCCATCACTGACTGAGGCTTATCTCTGGTGTATATTTCAAAAATGTCCAGAAGGTGCAGCACAATTTACTTTGCGATTATACTTGGTAATTAGCGGAGTTGGTTCAGGTGCGAAGTGATTTCCAAGAGACCGGTTGGTGGGTAATTAACGAGCTGGGTCCCTATGTAAACAGTGTGGGCAGGAACGAGAGCGAGAGCTGGATGAGATTCCAAAAAGGCCGAAATGAGACAAAAAAAGGCCAAAGGATACGCACCGCACCGTCCAAATATGGCGCGTCCGGTTTGAGCGGCGGCCGCGGGCCGTACGAGGGGGGCGGCTCGGGGGGTTTACGCGCGGCATCACCAGATCGCAAAATTGTCGTCGTCCAGCTTTTTTCCTTTTCCGTTTGTTTTTAAACAATTTATGGGTTTCGGGAATTTCGCCTCCACATTCCACGGACGTTACGGCACTGGCAACAAGGACAAAGATCGCAGATACGGACGGCACTGTTTATTTATTGGATGTGCGCTGCATGGGCGCGCGGGGTCCCATTATGCGCGAAATACATCCCATGAAATATGCGTCCTTTATGCGAACGGACCAGCGTCCCATTAATAAGGCCCACGATATATTATAATGGGACGGGATTCAAAACCCGCTCTCTTTCACTACGGTGCCTTGCGACGGACGTAAATCGCGTCCCGGCACAATGATGTTGCGGTAAATGTCCGGCAGTTTAGTTAATTTTTGGTAGTTAAAAAAGGAAACGACTTAATACTTCTGACGACGGTATTCGCAGTGGATAACATTTTCTGCTGTTCTAAATAAATTAGGGATATACAAACGTAGGTGGTGGGCGCAAACGGTTGCAATCAAACTAGTGAGAGTGCAGCATGGGTAGTGAGGGTGAAACTGATATAACTATTAAGTATATGAACGGACATCCATCAATTGTGAAATCTTCGGACCCAAAAAACTAAACATCTATTTCCAAAATGTAGGCGGCCTTAAAGGCAAAATAAAATAATTTATATATACAAATGAAATATTAAAATATCTAGTGCAGTGTTAATGATAATAATTAATATTGAGAGTAATAAATCTCTATGAGCATTACTGCACTAATGTTTTACATAATAATGTAAAAACTCCAGCTAACAGTTAAAACAACTACTCCCCGTACTAAAGCACCGCCAGGCATTGAATGATATAACTGTTAGCTGTCGTTACATGTCTAAAATTATATTTAGCACTATGTAACAATTTTGTGGTGTTATCGTTTCTTAACCGCGTCTCGAAAAGTGTTATGTAAGACAATCTGCTGACACGTGTTTCGCTGTATCACAGCTCATCAGTACAGCTATGTCGTAATTACGTGCGTCCTTCCTGTTGGAAGTCCGTGGTGATATCGTTTTTTAAACGCGCCTCGAAAATCGAAGATCGGCAATGTTTCAATTCTAATTGGAATTGATTCATTCTCGTGGCGGCCTTCCAAC